>JANPWX010020040.1:1107066-1168740 GCA_024734555.1 Trochalopteron elliotii
TGAGGTATATATATTTATTATTATTATTATTATTATTATTTCCCACACACATGCAATTAAAAAGCCAAACCAGGAAATTATAACAGAAAATCAGGCAGCTATCTTTCATCCTTGTTCTGGTAAAATGTCAGTTGCTTAGGGCTATGTTGTTGAAACACAGGTCAACAAGAAAGAAGTTGTTAGCTTTGCCAGGTTCTTCTATTCAGTGCCTAAATCCCTTTGGCAGCATATGTTAGATACTCAATGCCGCTCTGGGAAGGAGACTCCATATCAAGGGCTGAGATGGAGCTTGAAGGACAAGAAGTAACTTTAGCCTGTATCTTCTGTTGCAGAGAATGGATATCTCTTTCAAATTTAAAATAGTTCTGGTAAAACAGCTTCAGTAATTCTGCCTGTCCCAGGATTTTATTTCTTTAGAACTTTAGAGAGATGAGTAGGTGCAAATATATGTTATTGCATATTAATGAATTCATAAAGACCAGCTGCAGCACTAAATTGTTTCTAAGACCTCAGCATTCAGACGTTTTCAGGTGGTAAAGAGATGAGGATTAGGACAACCTGAGGTTCAGGGATCTCATCATGTATCAGTCTGTAACCAAAGAATTTGTGATCTTCTGTCTTCTACTTCAAAAGTAAGAGTTGGAGTGCAATGGCATGGAGCTGATTTCTCCCGGTTTTGAGAGAGCTAAGTGCACAAGGCTGGGCAAATGTCAGGGGAAAGACCTGTGGGAAGGTGAGTTGGGAATGGAAGGAAGGTATGCCAGGCTGCAGACTTTGATATATAGTCTAGAAAACTGTGTTCAGAACTAGGTCTACAGACTTCCGAAAGAGAAGAAATTTGCAAGGAAGAGAGCCTGGATCCACATCTTAGAAAAATTCAGCAAGAGAAGGTGGTTGAGGGAACTCTGAGAGGCCTTGAGTAGAAAATGCAATATGATGCTGGTAAACACATCAGCCCCGTGGCAAACCCTTCTTTGCGTTTGGCTTCTTCCTTTGATTTCACAGAGGACCAGGGAAAAACAACAACCCCAAAACTGCACCAAGACAAATTTGATCACAGCTTGTTTGGCAATTATTGTATTCATGTATGCATGAAATTTCTGCTGGGAACTTCTCAGGACAAGTTTGTGACTAAATTATCATCATTTCTCTCCTAAAACTCTAAAAATGTTAATGAGGGCTGGTGCAAAAACTTATAACATTAAAATTAGATTCGTCCAGTAGAAATTACCTGAAAGTGAGTTCTCTGTGACAAGCAAACCAGAAATCTCATAAGAGCAGAATGGCAGTTTCCCTCAAGAGTGGGGGTGGTGAACTCTGATTTGCAGCATCAGAATCCAACCCAACTATCTGGCTCTATCAGACAGGTGGGATATTTATCCACCTGCCACAGATACATGCTTCTATTCAAGAGTAAACATAAGTGACATGGAGGACGAATCTATCGTAAAGTGTTTAGAGAAAAGGGAAAAAGAAGAAATAAATACAAACCTACAAGCTTTAGTGTTTCTCTTCTAGATTCAAATAAAAATACATAAAATATAAAAGCCACATTGTGAAATGAAATTGAAATAGATGTGGACACTTGGACTACATCCAGCTTTCTGGAAAGGGCTCACAAGGCTGTGCTGAGCTGTGACATTATTTTAGAAAGGAGAAAACAATACATGTGTCCATTTCTGAAATGCTTTTGATGCCTTTATGGAGTGGCATTTGCAGTATAGGGTGGACTGAAACAGTCATATCCAAAGGCCAGGCAGTGTTTCCATGGTTGCTGAAGTTAGATGGAGTAAAGTGGCTGTGTCTGAGCACTAGGGTGCCTGAAGATGTGTGCCTATCCTGAGACACCCCAAGGAGCAGTGGCTGGGCTGGGGAGGACAAAGAAAAGCCAAGAAGTGGAGATAGGAAAGGATAAACAGGATTATTTCCTGCATTTTTCCACAGCTCTCCCTAGACATCAGGTTAGCCTCTGCACTCCCCTCCTGCTCCATGGAGGTGCAGTGAGCACTGTCTGGAGTTGCTATACGGTGAGAGGAAAATTGCATCATGTAGGTTACAGCAACAAACCTGATCGAATTCCTCAAAGGGAGCTGTTCTTTCTGAGACTTTCAACAATCTGCTGGGAAGATATTTTTTCCCTTTGTCTTTCCTTTCTATGTTCCTCACAATCTGAATAGCATTTTAAAAAGCACTGTGCAGACTGCAGAGAAAAAAGGAGAGGTTTTTCTCAGGGTGCCCCTTCCACCAGAGCAGAGCAGACACTACCCTTGTTTCTTTGGTGGGGTGAGAGGAATGGATGGAGACCTGCCTTTCTCCTTCCCGTGCTGAGCCAGACCTGGTCATGCAAGGGAAGAAAGAAAATGAAACTTGCATTTGGGGTCAGGGGAGGAAGATGGGAATAACTCCTCTTCTCTGTTATTTCCAGCCTGAGATTAGCTAATTTCTGAGTGATGACGCTCCATTAGGCTTTGGGGAATTGGCTGTCCAGTCCTACACTGCCAGAAAATCAGCCCTTTCACAACAATCAACCTATTTTTAATTCATCAGCAGCCAAATCCTGGGGAACAGCTCTGTGTACACATCTATATGTGTGTGAGATAGTTATGAAAAACCTGTCTTTGACCTCCTCACTTTCAGCAGAAGGTTATTGTCTTAAATAGCACATCGAGCTTGCAATTCCCTTTGATCCTCTGAAACTTCAGCTCAGCCACCTGATATAATTTTCATCCCCCTCTCCAACCCTTGCAATCCCTCCTTCCCATCCACCTCCCCCCAAACATTCAAAGACATTATAGCAGGAACTAATTTTGTCTGGACTATTATTAGATCATGAGATCAGGGCAACATAGAGGTCGTAAAATGTTTCATTCTCTCAGAATGGCCATCGTTCCCCTATCAGGTACCATAACGTTAGGTTTGCTTATTGTGCAGATTGCTTGAGTTGCAAATTGCACATTATCCAGCTTAAACACCTGGCATTTACATTCATTATAACCCTGACACCCCCCCTTTATGGCCTCCCGTGAGGGTCTTCCAATTGGTCAGAAGCGCAAATGAATGTTTTATGATTATGATGAATAATGTGAGGGGTTGTGTAGGGGAAAAAAAAAAGGAAAAATAAGAGAAAGGAAAAACAAGAATGAGATGTAGGCAGAGGAAGGGCCTTATAAAGCATTTGGGCAATGCAGAGCTTTTTGTCAGAGGTGTATAGTGATCTCTGTAGCTGGAAGGAGACTTGATGTAGCTGAACAAAGCTAAAGCAGAAATAAAGTAGTTTTCAGGAAGGGATAAAGATGTGTCTTTATCGAAAGAAGGTAGAAGGTTTTGGCATCCTGACACTAAACAAAGAGTTGGAGGGAGGGGGTTATATTCCTGGTGGTGTTTTTGTTTCTGAGTGATTTCAGGCCAGTACCTGCATATATTTCCATGCCTCAATTTCCCTTCAAGCACTCATCAGGAGTGGATTTAGCAGCCACTTCTTCTCCTCTTCTGCTCCCCACCTGTCTCAAGCCTTTTGCACTGGAACAATCTTTTCCTCAGCCCTTCCAGACTTCATGCTTTCCCCAAGAAGGGGCACTTGGAGCCTTGCTGCTAACTGTAGTCACAACTAAATGCAGTTTTGAGATGTGTGACTGTAACATCCAAATCAAGAGCTATTCTTTCAGTGTTTTCCTGACTCATTTGCTGGCATGAGGAAAGGTCATAACTTTGAATTAGGAAGCTGCAAACTAAATGTATGAAGCCATTTACTGCACTAGTTCTTGGGTATTTGGATTTTTATTGGCTCCTTCGTTTCTGCTGTCAGTGGCTGCTGGGCCAGCCCTATCTCAAGAAGTCACACTGCATTTTGAACCTGGGTGTTATATTTTCTATTTTATTTCTCAGACAAGACCTAGTTCAACTACCCTAATGCTGTTATGCCTCAAGATTGTTTTTCAAGGAGCAGTAGAAGGTGGACAGTTTCTCTTACCTCTGACACCATCTTCAAAGTTGAGGAGGTTTGACTATAGTTTGTTTTTGGTTTTTTTTCCAGGAAAGCTGTAGATATTTTGCGATTGACTTCAGTGGAACCAGAATTTCTGGGCTTGTTTCCTAGATGTGGTCAGACAGAAAAGTTGGAAAAAAGTCTCTCTCTTGTGGCACTTTCGTAGCCTAACCAGAGCCTGGAAATTGCCTCTGGGTTTGCAAGTGCCATGTCTTCCCTCAGGAGGCACACAGAGATCATTCCAGGATGCTCCAAGCAAGGAGGAAGGAAAAAAAAAAAAAAGGCAAAAAAAAACCAACCAAAAAACACCTCAAAATAAAATGAAAAGTCTAAATGAGACTCTGTGTCTCCAGAGATTGTTTCTGTGGCTTAAATTATTTTAATTAATAAATAAATAAATGGGATTGAAAGTTGCCCAGGAGAGAGACTGAGGTTCTGAGATATTTTTAACCCCTCACTCCTCCCCCCCAATGTTGTTTTGCTTCATCTCTGAGTGGGATCTGCTGGTTCCTGGGTGCTGTTGTGTGCATCTCAGTCTGGGCTAATGAGACTTTAGTGTGATGGAAAGCTCAGAGCAAGGGCAAAGATAGATTTGACTATTGTGTTCAGGGCATGTTTGCATTGTAGGGTACCAGCTGGGCAAAGGAGGCTGATTTTAAGGGTTGGTTTTGTTACAGTCTCACAATTTAGAAACAATCAAGCAGCATACTGATAATGAGAGTTTTTAAATGCAGTCTTGGGGTCTGCACAAAACTGAACTGGTCAAATAGCAAATTGCTCTGTGTAGCTTTCTCTCACATTGTCTGTGATAGTTCACTTATTTGTGATGTGCACTGAGCTCAGGGAAGCCACATGCTTGGCCTTAATCCATACAGAAAAAGCAAGTCAGTCATATAAGGAATATTTGCCAAAAATTAACATGACATTTTGGATGGGTAGAAAAGACACTGCTGGAAATCCTTCTGCCTGATCTCTTTGTGGAACATTGCAGACGGTACAGCTTAAAACAGTGGGATAGATGTGGGCTGTTGTCCCTTACAAAGGACATGTACCTGTCAGTAGTTTTGTAGTCCATGTGGTTCATAACCTATGATCTCTCTGACTAAAACATAAATCTGCTTGGTAGCAGCAGAGGATTCATGTCCTGAATAGAAGTGAGCTCATGCCTAAAAGGTGATTGACTCAGCAAGGAAGCCCAGTGCCCAGTCCTATATGGTAGTCATCATATTGCAGCCTTCAAATCCACACATTCTTTAATCTTTCAAAATAGCCCTTTAACTGAATTATCAGTCATTGATGAAAACATATCCTTTGCCCACTACCGGCATAATGAGACCAATTCTACAGTACTCTAGACATATCAGTTTTTTTATGCCAAAATCCTATAACACTCAATAGGAATGAAATCATCAGGATTTTATAGAAACAACTCTGAGAGGGCATTTAATCCATTTGATAATGTTTTGATCTCAGGTATAGATAGCTCTGGTTATTTCAATACCTCCTAGAGATTTTTCTAGGATCATATTCAGTTCAATCCTATAGATCTGTGGACACCCAGATTTCCTCTTTCCTGTATCTGTAGACAGCATGGGTATGCATAATACACAAAATAGCTATCTAAGTGAAAAAAATTAACCCAAGGGAGGAGGGTGCCTTGTGTGTCATCAGTTATTTGAAAATTACGCTTGTGTAATTGAATCTTGCTAGAACTCCTTGATTGACCACACTGTCCATTTCTATCTCCACTTTTGGTGTTACAAGACAAGTCCTAAAATCCACTTAAGGGGTAAGTACAGAATAAACTGAATTTCTTCCCAACTTTGTTTCCATGTGGTTGACTTATGCCTGGAAGCATGAGGGTTATTTCCCTAGCATTTCTTATCCGAGACAGTGCAACTGTGGATGTTCTCATTATGCATATAAATGTCTAATCCTATTTGGAATTACAGTGAGGTTTCAGCTTTCGTGGAACCTTGTGGCAATTTGTCGCACAGGGTAATTATGCAGTGTAGTTAAAAAATAAATAAAAATCTTTTGTCGGCTTCAGATTCACTCCCCCTTCCACCTTACTAAGACTCTCCCTCAAACTGGTAATATATGCATATATATTTTATGCAGGGTTTTTCACAGAAAGACTGCTGATCATGATAATGGTTTCTTGGAAGAATGAGGATTTTGCTTTCTGATCTCACTAATTTCTTTCTAGACACCTATTTCTTCATATTTTGGGAATATGTGTTTGCCTCAATATCGCTGCCATGTTAAAAAAATAGTTATACATTCAGTTTAGGTAACATGATCCTGGAGTTGCAAGTGATTAAATTTAAAAAAGAAAAATAAAAGAATATGCAGAAAGGTCGATGCTGCTGGGCAGTGTATCTGGGAATATGATGGATCTTCCATCAGTAGGGGATGTTCACATGAAAATTGGATTGTGTTTTAAGATGAGCCATATACCAGACAAGATAGAGGAACATGATGAAGACACTATAGTGTAAGATTCTGTGAGAGCGCTTTATATATGATGTTAGACTAAAAACTACAGCATCTCCTTGTATCCCTAGTGTCTTAATCTAGAAGAAATATTTATGCTTATTATTTTTAATTAATTTAACCCTAATTCCAAGTTGTTGAGCCTTTTTTTTTTTTCCAGTTGTTACTGGCTTTCAAATTTTTTGGCTGGTTATAGTTTTTTGGTCATATAACAATCTTTTAAAGTGTTGCAGAAGACGTTGTTCAGAATATATTCCCCTTGAACTGAGTAGGATGTTATCAGATTCTAAGTTTTCTATAGGAAATGAGTCAATAAACCTGATGCTACAAAATAGAAAGTAAGATATTTTCAGGGGGAGTTTTCACTATTCTTATAGGACTTGAGAAACTGGGTGTGAGTCTCTCTTGAATGTTATGATGTGGCTCACAATATTTAGGGATGACTGGTAGTTTCCTGTTAAATTCTAACAGGTTGAGAAATGTGACAAAGATGGAGCCTGTGGAAGTAAGTGGAGTTCTTTTTGCCCTTAGTGATTTATGTTAGCTGATGTCTTCAATTATAATTCAACTTTGCAATTTCCTCTTAATTGTTTTATAGAATCATTATTGCCAGACTACCTTTTTCATGGCTACATGTAGGGCAGTTCTCTGACTCCAATCTTCTCTTTAAAGTTTGCCCTTTCTCAGCTGTACTCTTCCCTCACTTTATCTGATTCCTGCCTTAGTATCTGCAAGGGGCTGGCATTGTGTGAAGCTACAGGAACAGTACATAGTTGCCACTCATAAAACGATTTTCAAACATGAGAAACATAGCATTCAATTTTCCTGTCCGGAGCTGCATCCTTAAGTTGGCATTGATAAATCAGCTCTTTATTTGGTGTCACAGAAGCCAAGTCCAGGAAGATTTCCTGATGCTTCTGGAACTCTCTCTCTCCATCTGTGTGGTGGATAGACCTCTTCATGGAGTGAACCATGAAAGGGCTGCACCACAGATGCTGGGGACGAGCACAGAGCTGGTGATGGAAATCAGCCCAGGCTGGTGGGGCTGGGACACTACACCGTTGAGGGACAGCAGGGAATGGAACACCTCACTGGGGCTTGCATTTTGGACTCATTAATCTCTTTTTTCCCAGAATTTCTTGGCACTCCCATATTTCCTCCTCTCTTTCAGAAAAAAAAAAAAAAAAAAAAAGACCACATGCACAAAAAAAAATCAAAAAGAACCCCCCAAACTACCAGAGTGATGTTTTGCCTCACCCTGTCCTCCTCCTCCTCCTTGCCCAACTAGATCATGCTGTGAGTCTGCAGAAGTTTAACAATAATTAGTGCCAACCTCTAGCTGCTCACTGCTTGCTGGGAATCCGGGTTGTCAGCTCCTCCTGTCACAGGGCTGTGAGGAAATGAAGCATTGGGAGGCACAGAGATGTGGGAAGGAGGAGGAGAGATGTCCCCGCGCTACAAAGCACATTGCTATTAAAGTGTCAGTTTTTTGGTTTACTGTTGCAGTTTGCGTGAAGAGTTTATGGATCAGCAGAGTAATTATCACAGAGACTTTTCTGCTAAAGTCTAATCTAACCTTTTATAGTTTTGTACCACAGGGCATCCTTCTCCTCACTCCTCCCCCCACACCCTTATTTTTTAAGAGCTTATTGGGTGATTTTATTATTTTATTTTTATTTTTTATGGCCTTTAAATCATCAAAGTTGGCATCAGACACCTTCACACAAAAAAAGGATGCACAGATTAATTGAATGAGGGGGAGAATGGTAGGGTTTTATTAATAATACCAATCTAGAGACTTTATTGTGGCAAAACCCAGGAACAGATTAACTGCATTCAAAGAAAAGGGAGGGGGAAGTAGGGAAGAGTGAAAAAACTCAGAAATGTTAGTCAAGGTGAGATGCTGTCCTCAAATTTAAAGAACTTGAAAATGTATTGAACAACATTTAAGCCTTGCAAATACTGGTCCCAATCTGGAATCATTCTGTCAAAGGCAATGCCTTTACTCTCAGTTGGGGAACAGAATAGGAAGACTTATCGCAAAAGTGGCAGAGTGAAGAAGAATTGAAAAAAAGGTAAAAATCATCACCAGCATTGCTAAAAAGCATAGAAAAATTACCACAAGGCAACTTTTTTAACAGTTCTTTTAAAAGAAAAAAAAAGTAAAAAAGAAGTCTGGGATAGTGTGTAAACCTTGTTGCAGTGTCTTGCACTTTTCTTTGGCTGAAACACAATTTTGTCAATGAAAATATCTGAAATACTTATAAAATATGATGTGTCATTTTAACAAAAGGACAAAGATTTTCATTATTTTTATTTCTACCTCCACAAACTTTGCTGTGCAAGCATTACAAAGAGGTCCTGATGGAGTTAAACTCTCACTTTATATTACCTTTTTCCCCCTCTCTCTCTCACCACTCCCAGTTCTCCAGAAGAACACAAAAAGAAAGAAGTAGATCTAGAAATGAATAATGCAAGGAAGTAGGGGTGCATTTTCCTTTCCCTGCCCTTTGTGTTTTCCTTAGAAACATTTGAGAACTGTCAACACATGTGTTTATTTCATTTGTTCGCTATTTCATAATATGGTAAAAATAATCCTTAAAAGAAGTATTTATTTCTATTTGCTTGAGTGTATATTTTTGACAATATATATTTTTGACAAGCTGCTGATTCACAATGGTAATGTGGTTTGGTTTGGAGACAACATGCCAATTATCAGAACCCCAGTACATAAGGATGTTCAGACACCTAGGAGGAGCTGAGAACTGCCCTAAATAATTTTCATGTTCACAAGGGAAGGCTGGAAATATTTTGTTTTGATGTGGAAGGTTTATGCACAATGGGCAAGACACCAGGTCAAGTTGACTCTTGCAGGATGAATGAGACTGCCCATCTTAAAAACAGTCATGCCAAAGATGGTCAGTGAACAGCATGATCCACAACTACCTGAAACTCTTCAGATGTCAGAGAAAATCACAGCCTAGCTCAGTCAGTTCTTAGGGACCTTTGAGGCTCTGACATCTTGGCAAACCACCACACTTGATTTAATTTTTCAACACATTTCTAAAGAGGCAGACAATGGTGGTAAGGGTGAGTGGTGTTGGACTGGAGTAACATCCTTTATATCTTTTGCATGCAAGATGTTAAGCTCTTCAGTTCATGTATAAGTTTTCTTCCTGTGATGCTGCCAGCACAGACTTAGGGCTTGGGGCAACTATTTACTGTTTTAGTGGGGGAAAAGGAAAAGTAACCCAAAATAACACAATCTTTGACGCCTTGTAAGAAGAAGCAATAATGAATTATACAGAGGGAACTGAGTAGGAAGATGCTGAAACATCCTTGAGGGTTAAATTGTTTCATGTTTAGGGTATCAGCATGAGATTTGGGAGATCTAGTCCCTCTTTATCACAGTCTCCTTCCTTTACCTTTGTTCTTTGTTTCTATTTATAAAATAAGGGGATGTTTCAGAACAAACATATCTGGATTTTAATACTCTAAAGACCAAGGTTTCCCTGGATAGAGGAAAGCCATACAGCAACTCAGGGAACTTCTCTATTTTGTATTTTCTCTTGTCTCCATGCTGGACAGGTAGCATTACAGTCAAAAACTGTTCAGCTGAGGTACCAAGTACCAAGTGAAGTGTAATTTTCTCCAGAGACATCCAGGAAGAGTCATGAAAAGGGAATACTGATGCAAGGTATAGTCTCTGGAAGACCATGTGGGGAAAAAACCCTGTTTAATTTATTTATTCTTAAAGAAATATAATGGCACTGGGCAGCAGTCACTTTTCAGGGTATTAAACATGCGAGGGGGGATGTGGAGGATATTTTTGTTCCTGTCTGAGGAGTAGTGTGGTAGGTACAGCCTTGGTGCAGAAAGCCATCAGTGGTGCAAACCACTTGCCGTGTCCTGCCCATCATCTAAATGATGGGAAATGTCCTCAGTGTACAGATCTTCCTCTTCTGCTCAGCACAAGCATGAACTCACCTTGGAGGAACATTAGGTGCCTAAGTGTAGTATATTCATGGATGCCAGGCATTTCACTTCTTTACCTGTTTTTCTCCTATTGTTCAAAAAGCTCTGGTTCATGAAAATTTAAAAAAAAAAATCCCAAATTTTCACCTTCTTCCTTAAAGTACATGAGTCCAGCCTTTTTCATCCTAAAATGACAGAAGAATGGCAGGAACACTGAACATGAAATGTAACAGTTCACTTAGCAGGAGAGCAGACTCCTGGTGTTTGAGGTCTCTGGGAAGCCTCTGTCAAATGCAGATGTGGCAGTGGTGATCAGGCTTTGCTCTTGCTGGATTTAGCACAGTCAGAGGATTTGGACTGTTCTAGTCAACTGTGAAAACAAAGTTTCCTTTATCTGTTTTGTTCTAAATCTGAGGACAGAGGAAAATAAAATGCCAGTCTTCCAGACACACTGACGGACAGTTTTATTTGTGTCATAACGGGAAATATTTTCATCCTGCAGATCCTTCTCTGAATGCCTCAAATTTTGACATTGTTTTTATAATCTCCGTCCCCTTTCTCTGCCCTTTGGCAATATTGACTATTGTTTATCTAAGCCCTTCCTCAGTCACCTGAATATATGTTTCAAAGATTGAATTTCCTCCCCAGAAGTAGCTCTATTCTATTTTCTCTAAAAACTGGAAGGAAATTGCTTCCATGAGGGTATATGGCAGCTTGGATTGCAAAGGCTACCGGCATGTTCTTTCTCCAGCTCCACAATATGTAGCCAGAGATGCCATTATTGCTATTGGACTTTTCATTTCTGAAATTAACCATGTAACCAGAGGCAGTAGCTCATTTCATGGCTTTGCTGGGAAGTGAAGGAGCCAGGGACAGATATCCAGGCATTTTTACTTTGGCTGCAAATTGATTTTAGCTCTTGCTCTGGAGGTTGCAACTGGCCTTTGGCATCTGGAAAAGCATTTGCTGAGGAGTATCCAGCACAAATTAAGGACTCTCAATTCCTTTCTTTGGACATTCTCTTTGCGGGAGAATTTTTTACTCTCAGAGAGTGCAAAGGAAGTAGGGGAGGTTGACTTCTCAGATCTCTTGTTCCCTTCCTCCAAAGCCACTTGCAAACGTTTCAGGTCCCTGCAGTAGCCTTTTGGAGGTACAGACTTTTGACCTCCTTATAGAACTGAAGACAACAGAGCTGCCTAGAGGTGATATCAGAGATGTGGTATAAATGCTCTTGTTTGTGGTTTGCCAATCACAGGGGGCCTGAAGGCCTCAGGTTTGATGATTGCAAATCGCAGAGGACCTGTGGAGGTGACTGAGTTTAAGCACTCCGGTTTTGGAAGTCTTGTCTTATGAGATTGATGGGAGCAGACAAAAAACCTAGGAGTCTGGCTCTCCAGATACCTCCCCTTAAACATCAGTTACGTTCTCTCTCTTCTGCTATGATACAATCATAATGACTGTGGCAGCCTACAGGGTTACGGAAATGTGCAGAGATTTTCTGCTGCTTTTCTTTAAGAGAAATTACATCTTGGGAAATCCAGTGGATTAAGCCTGCCTTTTTATCCCCATTTTAGATACCTGAGGTATTATGAGGTATGATATCTGCCAACAACAAAGAAATCAAAATCACTATTTTTTTTCCCCAGGAAAACTGGTTGCTTTGAAAGTTGATATTGGACAATAGAAAAATGAGTGAAAAAAAAATCATTGGGGAAAAAAGAAGCCTGAGAATCTGAAGGCTTTGCCCCAGAAATATTTTTAAATTAAAAAATCCATGACCAGAAGTTCTACAATGGTCTTGTTTCCCACTGCTCTGAGGAATCTGTGATTTCAGCTGTTAAATGTTAAAAGCAGGGAGATATCAGCCCTGTAGTTTGCATCTTTCCTCTCATTGTCAACTCTCTTCTCTAACCAGTGCAGGAAGCCATGCAGCATCTTTCTGGGCAGGAGGGAGTATAATATCCTCTGTATAATCACTGTGGTTCAGCAACATCCCTCTGCAATGGCATTCAGGAGCTGGAAGCCCCTTTAAATACCAGTGCCTCTGAGGACCATTCAGTCTGCAAACAGCAGACAAAGTAGTTAACTCCTGGTTTTGTGTTCTCAGGCATCCGTTTAACACCCTTCTTTACACCTGCAGCAGCTAGAGCTTTGAGAAATGGTCACTTTCACCCTGCTGCTTCTGCCACTGCTCACACCCCATCATCCCTCCTAAGCCTGGCATGAACTTAACCACAGTGTCCAAAAGATCACAGGTTTCACTGTTCACTTTACTGACCCCAGAGCAAATACATTCTGGCATTGTTGCCTCACACAGGGGCAGATTTTAGGCTTCCCAACTGATACACCCCACAGGTTTTGTCTAATTCTGAGCTCAGTCTTCTGCCACCATCTTCACTATCCCCTCTGTAAATTTCCACTGAGAAACAGAGAATTCTTGCTGCTAATATTATCGGTGCCAAGAGTCTGGTTAATTCCTTCTGGCTGCAGGTCACTAGTTCAGTTTGAAGAACACTGGAAAATAATATAGAATCTGTGAGTGTCCTGGAAAAGAACAGGCCTGTTAGTTTGGTTAGATAAACAAAGCTATTTGAATCCTTTTCCGCCAGCCTAAAACTTGCTGGAGACAGGGGAAAAAAAATTCTTGTTTGTGTCTTTCAAGTGTCTTTTTGTAACAATACTATGCTGAGGCAAAAGGCTTTTCCATCACTCCACACCTCTTGATTAGTTTGGATTATCAATACATCCTGATTATCTACATGGAATTGCTTCAAGAATTATCAGAGGTGACATTAAATTGATTAATCTAGTAAAGCTTTTCTTGCAATTAGATTCATCCTATTTCCAATTACCTAAGCACTTCCCTGGTATTTTATGTGGTAGAAGAGGAATCGCTGAGATTTTCTTGTGTGCTGGGTGCACTTTTCCCCCCTTTGTAGAGGAGTTTATCTCAGAAATAGAAAATCACAATTCAGTGCTGTGTTTCCAACAGTGAGAGGTCACTGCTTCCAGACCTTTCAATGAGAGGGGCAGAGTTGAAAAAAATGCCAGCTCCAAGTCAAAGTTGTAGAACACAGTCAAAGTTATCTTTTGATGAATCCGATTTCCCTATGGTCTTTTTGGTAATTTCTACTTGGAAAATGCACCAGTCTCCAGACTTTCTGGTACAATGTTTTGAAGATGGTCACTGCTGTTTCACACCAGAGAAGTTCTGTGTTTGACTTGCTGGTTTATGATGCAGGAGGTTTTTGGCTGCTCCCAGGACAGTGATTCCATGTCAACCACCCTTTTCTGACTCTGCTGTACCATCCATAAAACATGGACAACAACATTCCCAATGCTTCCATGCTTTAATCTGGTCCCTCTTGACAGTAAGGTCAGAGGAGCTGTACTGATTTACACCGGCAGAAATTCTGCCTTGGAAAGTTTTTGATGTGCTTTCCAGCTCTATGGGTGAAGAACATGCTAGGTTTGCCTGAAATTAAAGGTGAACGTGACTAGTTGGCTATGTAAGAGCAGAGTTCTTGTGAAATGCCCTTCTCAAAGGGGGAAGAGCAAGCTGTTTTGCCACAAATCCATGCTGTGTGTCTCATGTACAAAACAGGACTTGATAGAGTGAGATGCTTCTCAGCTGCAGTGAGAGAAGAGGAAGAGCAGTCTAAGCAGTAGGAGGGAATCTTCACAACAGCTTTAAAGGAAACACATTTGAAATATAATGAAAGGTCTTATTGGACTGTAAAAAAAATAAAGAAAGGGAGAGGAAACAGCAACCAACCCTGCTGTTGTATTGTCTTGTTAACAGTGTGTCACCAAATTTAGCAGAAGGAAGCTTCTCCCACACATCTCCCCTCACACAACTGCAACTGTCACAACCTCCTGAGATCTGAAGCACAGCTTTGATCCTGTGCAGCTCTGCCCCAGTTCTGCAGCACACAGAAAAGAGAAGAAAGGGGAGTCACCTAGCAGATTTTCTGGGGGAACAAAGAACACCGTTGCCAAGACAGGGTTAATTGCCATGACAACAGCACTTCCCCAGCATCTTTCCAGTTTCTGTCAGAAGGGCCCCCCTCCTTGTGTCCTCCTCCCCTCGCTGCATGTGTTGTGTTAATCTAATTTGTTCAGCTCAGTGGCTAAACAAATAACTGCAAACCTGGTGCTCATTCAGATGCATGGCAAGAGGGGGCAGCTCTCTGAAATGATATTTACTTGGTTATCTGATGATACACAAGTTGTATAAGAAAGGACAAGGCCTGGGAAGGGAGCAGACGGAGAGCAAGGTGAGATAAAAGTGAAGAGGCTCCTTAAGTGCCGACTGATTTGTGACTGTGTCCTGCTGCGGTTGGGCAGATTGTACAGAGCACAGTTGGCCACTGGAGCATGATGTGGAAAGGCTGTAGAGGAAATCTGCTTCCAAGGATTTCCACTGAAGTCCCAGCAGCAACTGACAAAACTGATAGAGAAAAAGAGAAAGGTTTTTTGGAATCACTGGGTCCCAGAACAGTTCTTAGAACAAAATCTGTTTTAGTCAAGATCTGAGTCTCTGTGTAAGATGTTTGATCCAAAGAAGGGTTTGGCCTTTTCAATTTATTTCCTCATTTAATGATTATGCTTGTGACCATGAAACTTGATTCCCTCCTCTCATAGGATTTTTTGTGTTCCCAGCTACCCTCAGGAATGCTTAGCTTTTCACAACTGTCATTTTGTTGCCCTAAAATTTGAGAATTCCTTATGAAAGGAAAAATTTCTGCCCCCAGAAAGTGTTCTTTACCTTGATTTGCAGAGAACATACAGTTTTTAGATTTAGATCAGAAAATCTGAAGTGAGTACTGGGTCCTATACCTATACATGGCTCAATCAGTGACCATACATCTTACCTCTGTGCATCCTTTCTAAGGTATAATGTTGCCTTTTGGATAGGACAGATCTCTTCTAGGAAGCAAGGCAGAGAAGTACATGGAGGTGCAAGGCATAGAACGGGGCACCTACATGCAGAAGCTGTCTTGCAAATTGCTGAGTGCCTTGAGCATCTGTTTCCAGTGTGGAGGGGGCAGGCAGCTCCTCACGTCTCCAAAGTCTCTGCTATGTATTTATTTGAAGTGAGGCTTTTGCCAATGGACATGTATTTCCACATAGATTCCATTGAGCCAGTTATATTTCCAACCAGACTGGGGAGCCATACTCATAACCAGGCCACACTCAGATTTCAAATTATTTTCCCACTATGTCTGTGCTCCCTGGATTCAGGGCAATCTCAGGGACAGGGAACAAAACTCTGAGACTCCCCTACTCTGCAACCTCTGCATCAGCTACCTGCATTTTCTGTTCATCTGTTTCTCCTGCTAGCACACCTGCTTGGCTGTTATGGGCAGAATGTGCATTTGCTGGGGTCCCAACAGGTGTTGCAGCACAGTCTTATGTATTATTATTAGCAGTAAATAGCAGACCACTGCTGCAAAATGCTAAATATGTTTTGTTTTCCTTAGCTTCACTAAGCGGAAGGAACGCCTATTAGCTCAGGTCTGTTCAGACCTGTAGGCAAGGAGTTTCTTAATTTAATGTGAAATCTTCTCCAGTTAAAAATGATAGCCTGTTAGAAACACTGTACTTGTATGTAAGATTCAATGTCTCTCTCAGGGCTAACATGTCCACATTCTTACAGAAGGCTTGCATTTTAACAACAGGATCATCCATTCTGTCATTTTTGAAAGAAATTAAAAAGCTGAAAAATTTTTGGCCTTGGAATGGTTGTTTTTTTGCTGCTTGTGGTTTGTTTTCTAGCTTCCAGAATTACAACAGTGCTCTCTGAGACCTTACTTTGTTTAGAGGTAGGTCTGTTTTCAAGGGAATGAACACTGGTATGATACTTCAGCAGTCCTCCTTTCCTCCTCTCAGCAGTTTCAGGTTGTTTTTTCAATGTCTTGTCTATCAGTATTTCACAAATTATGAGAGATTTGGGGAAGATGCAAAAACTTTTCTGCAAACCTCCTGTTCCCATTCCTTCTTTGCAGTGTGGGATTTTCCATCACTGGGCTCATATAGAGAGTGGTGACCAAAACATCAACATGCTAATCTCAGAGCCCCGGGCCATTTTCCTTACTTTTGCTAAAGAACACAGCCCTACTGGCTGTGCCCTGAAGCTCTTATAGCAAGGAGCTGAATTTTGATACTCTCTTTCCTTCTCTTGCCTTTTTTTTTCCCTGCCTTATTTTATAATTATATTTATTTGAAATTGAATTTTAAAGGTTCAGTCCCCAAAGCAGTGAGATGTAATTTCTGGTGGATATTAAAACTGTATAAAACTGCTCATATATCCCCTCATGAAGAACAGCTGGTACTCAGAGTGGAGGAGAGAGAAAGAGACTGACTCTACCCTTTTTGCCATGCAAAAAAACCAATAATGATAAATAAAATCTTATTATTTTCTCTTGGAAAAGGAAAAAAATAAAACAAACCAAAATAAGACGAAAGTTACACGAAGCATAAAAGTTTGCTGTGTAGATTATAAACAGATATTCAACCATATAATTTAAAGTATTGCCTTGAATTCAGTACCATGATGCTGTCTTGGGCTGGTGGAAGATCTAACATGGAACAACTCAAGCTGTTCCTGTCCGAGAGTGCAGGCAAAGAGACAGCCGTGAGGCCTCATTGTACTTTTTACAGTGGAATTCAAGACCACATTTCTATCCAGGGTCCAGATTATGATGCCTGTACTTTTAGTTCATCTCTTCCTCAAAGAAACATTGAAACAAAAGGATGCAAATAAAACTGTATTGTGTTAACCTGCATGGAGATGACAATAAGGCCTAGGGTTTACACAGAGACAAAATAGACAAGAATATGAAATACTGGAACAGAGATAAATCAGTGATGGTGTTAATTTGATCTACCTTTAGGTGCATTCAGTGTAGGTCTCTATTTCTCAGTTCCCTTCATAGGTAGTGGACAGGTAGGAAAGACAGATGGTGAGTTTTAGGGCATGACTCATGTTGACCTTGAACAGATACCTGTGTTTAGCTGGATAAATTGCATTCCACACTGGTGGGGTTCTTGGTTCCATCCCCAGTGGCTGTGAAGCGAGCCATGGATGAGACCTGTGCAGGCTGTGCACTCTCATTGCTGATAGGTAATTACGTTGGCTGATGCAGCCAGTGACCTGCTCCATGTTTCAGTGGCAGAGACAAGAAAGGAGCTCAAGTCTCTTGAATTTGAATCTTGTGTTCATCCTTCGCCTCCTTTAACAATGGGGAAATTATTTTTCTGGTTTGGAGTAGTGGTTATCCTGTACGTTTTTCTATATAGATGCATAGTTTTGGCATTTTTCCCCATTTCTATTGCTTTCCAGCTAAATTAATGAGATTCAATTTTCACTGTGAAAGCAATAGAAGAACAAAAGTGGCCTCAGTGGCTGAATACCCCATTAGTGTAAGGGCTGAAACATCTCCACTGGCCTTAGTGGGCCAGGGGGCCATGGACTTGGAAAGGACAGACTCCTAAAGGGCTGTGCAGAGGGCTATTCACCTGATCAATAATTCATTAGGTACAATTTGTAAGTAACTGAGTGGAAAATATCTTTTCTTTTCTTCTAGTCATCCCAACTAATCTGTTGATCCAGAGAACAGGTAGGTTGACAGGGAATTTATCTCACACTCCAAATGTAGGAAGAAGAGGTCAGACTTCTTTTTCAAGTCTCACCTCATGGACTCTGGATGCATTTTGGTCCAGGTGGCGTTATTTGAGCCACTTGTTTGGCTCCAACCACAGCCTTATCTCCTTGACAAAGTGCTCCCAAATCACTGAAAATCTCTTTTTTTGTATTTTTTATTTTTTTATATCTCAGCTCTTTACTCTTGTACAGAGGCCTGTGGAAATAACATATTCTATCCAATGCAATCATGGGTGAGGTATTAACAGGTGGAAAATTCAAAGAGTCACTTTAGTGTAGTGGATGAGAGTGCACCCTGTCACCAATCTACTCTACACCCAAAGTCACATCTCTCAGTTCCTGTTTCACCTTTTCTTCACCTCATCTCTTTTGACTATATGTTCTTGGATGGAATAGCTCAGTTACCACTACCATCACAATACTGAAAACACAGTCTGCCCCATATTACCCAGGAGTAGTAGGAGTCCCTTCCTCCTCCACATATGCATGCATTTCCTGCTGAAAATGTCAATATTCTGCAGAAACCCATCTGTTTTCAGAGCAGTCTTGTAAAATTTCATTACTGTAGGACAAAAGACAGAGGGAAAAAGAAACTTTTTAGCTTTCTAGCCAGCAAGCTCTAGAGAGAAGGTGAGGGTGACAATTTTGTAGCTCAATGTTGAAAACAAATGTTCGGCTTATTGACATCAAGCTAATGATCCCAACTTAGACAAGAGGAGAGTAGTAGAATTTGAATAAGATGCTTTTCCTGGCATTTATGTGGTTCTACAAAAACACCATGACAGAGAACAACCCTGGTGTTTGGCATGTCAATTCTTGTGGCCCAGCAGTGTTACTCTTTGCTGTCTTACAAGGACCGTGATGATTTGATTTGTGTGGCAGTGTCTCTCTAACCCCACAAAGAATTGCAGGATCATTTAGATTGTAAAAGACCTTTAAGATCAAGTCCAACCATTAGCACAGCACTTCCAGGTCCACCACAAAAACATGTCCCTAAGCCTCATATTTGCCCATCAGGGCCATAGAGAGCAGCTTGTGGCATGTTTTGCCTCTTCCTGGACTTCTGGAAGAGCTGTTTTCCTCCTCCATCATTGAAGTCAGAATAGAAGATGAAAGGCAGTGTGAAATCTCATATCTCACCCTCTGCTACCAAACAAGACTGAAGAGTGTACAGTGTACTTGTATTTGAATATTTGTGTATTTCTGTACACATGAGCAAGTGTACACTGGCACAGATAAGGCATATTTGCCCTTTGGATTTTGGTCACCTGACCTTCTTTTCTATCTGACTGATCTCAAAACACATAATAATATTTAATTATAAATACACAGGAGTAATTTTTATCACCAACAATAATACTAAAAATATCAACTTACTTCTTTATTCCCTTTGTTTTCTTGGAGAAGTTAAACTATAAATTAATACCGATTTAGGTTTTCTGAGAAATCTTGCTGTAATGCAGATCTTGAAGTGACCTAAAGAAGCTCACACTGGTTTAAACTCTGCAGCCCCTGATAAAATATGTTTAATTACCTTTATTTTGCCAAAATCAGAGTTGTTTATCCGGCAGTTCTTGGCGATCTCTTGGACTCCCTCTGGTGGCTCATCTATTGAGATGTGAAAGTAAGGGAAAAGAAAAGTTGTTTACTCGGTGCCTTACATCTGGGCACTGTTTTGTGCTGCCGCTGTGATTTGCATTAATCTCTCTTAGTATTTCTTAGACCTGTGTCATCCTCTCTCTGCCTAATGTTTTTCAGTCAAAACTCAGTGAGGGTGTGATGGGCTCATGGTATTTTAATGCCTGGTTAGTGGAAATAGCAAACCTAATCCTCAATTCCCCATGGCAGTAAAAATAAAGAAATATATGTCACCACGCATATGAATGCCCAGATGTTTGCAGCAGTGCCCAGGGAAATCTGCTGGATATCAAGCCTGTAAGGCGGGACTCAGGTTTCTCCAGCACTGTACAATTTCTTACTCACTGCCTTTTTTTTCACACTGGGATATTCCTGTGGTTTGAACCCCAAATGAAGAGCATTGCTCATGTACTCAGAAAATCTGGGAATTCATCCTGATTAAGGATACAGACAAATACTATTTTATTTTGGTTTTTCTAAAAGGAACTTTCTGCATGAAAACAAAAAACATCAGTGTTATTTGCAGCACAGCTGTTTTGCTCTGGTTGATACCTTTTCTTCTTAGTTTTTAAGTCAGCTCTTTGTTGTAGTTTGTTTTTGTTTTTGTTGGCTTTGCTGTTGTTGTCCAGGTTCATTGGTTTTGTGATTTTTTTTTTTTCTCCTTGTGGCTGGTTTCACATGAAACTAGATGCAGTTTTCTGTCAAACCCATCCTGTATGGTTCATCTGAGCTCAGATATTGGTGAGTCTGGTTTGAACCTGGACACAAAGTCCAGAGGGATATTAAAATATTCTGGTGATAACTTCTCTTCAGTTCTATGAATGCCAGTTCAGTTTTATCCATGATAGAAGCCTTTATACATCTCAGAAACTAAGATAAGTTTTCCTGGTGCAGACATAGATGCTACAGTAAATCTGTTCACAGTACAAAGATGGCCAAATCTCCCTATATAGACTCAGAGAGATATCAAGCTGGCTGGAGTAGCTTCATCTGCACTATGGTGAGGATCAGGGATCTTCTGCTCATAGTGTTGCCCACGAAATCCTCCAGCACAAACCAAAATTTCCCCATGTGCCCACTCAAGCTGAGTTTAAGGGATGGGATTTGTTTAAATGTCTAAAAGATAGATATTTACATCTGAGATGATTATTTTCACCCCTTCTGTGGTCAGTGAAGGGAACAGCCTCTCTGTCCTTAAAATAATCAAACTAAGCACTTGGGTCCAATGACAATCCATTCAAAATGATTTATCTGTAATGGGATAAGTATCTCGAATTCAAATGTGAAAGGTTTAGATGTCAAGAACAAAGTATCTCTGAAGGGCAAAATGCTTGTATTTAGGACAAAAGGTAACTTTTCCCTTTTGGTTCAGGATGAAGTGAAAAGTGTAAAGTACATTTTTCATTAAATCTGCTCTATATTGCCAGAATTCAGTGTTATGCGATGCATCCTTGAAAAAGAGTATGAGCTGGTAAAACAGCAAATGTTCAGGGAACACACTGATAAGGATGAGATCTGCTCAGAATGTGGCTTCCTTGAAGGTCCACTTAGCATGTCCATGACAACACCTTAAGTGCTGAGAAAGGATGGTGACCTGTTATAAAGGACTGTCATGCCCTATGGGGCTTGGGTCTAGGCCCAGGAGTAACTCACTCAATAACTGACACTTGCAGCACTTTGAATAAGTGAGCAGTTAATTACATATATATATATCCTTAAAATAAGTATTTACAGGTGTGGATTGTGCACTGCCACACGTATACAAATGCATCTGACCCAAGTAATCTGTAATATGTTTTGTTGCAGTAATACAGAAGTTATTAGGGTTTTTTTTGTTTGCTTGTTTTTTTCCAAAAGCAGAGAAACAAGCACTCTGCAAATGAGGTTCACGTAATATGTTAAGGGATTGCTTTTGCAATCAAAACGAGGCAAAGAACTTTATGGAAGTTCACAACAATGCCTTGACTGACTGCGATCCAGGTGCTTCAGCTTTGTTGTGCTTTCACCAACGGTACTGTGTTCTTTCAGTAATGAAGCTCCTGAAACAGTTATCCATTAATGTACTTTGGCCTTATTTCAGAGAAGCCAGAGCCACTGCACTGATCTATACCATCTAATAATCAGTCTACTGCCTACAAAGAAGATGTCTCCTTACAGGCTTGATCTGAAGCTCCTGAAGACAGAGGGATGACTTCAGGGGACTTAGAAGCAGGCCCTAATTTAGGTGCTGCTCATGATGAACAGACCTGGAAATACCCAGCTCTGACTTCACAATGATCAGGAGCATTATTGGGAAGAGGGTTGAGATTCATATCCTTGATTACTGTCCCTGATCATCCAGTGCCCCTTTCTGCCATTACAGCAAACTCTACATTTTGGTGTCCACTTTCAGGGGGAGTAACCTCACTCTGGGTCAAGGAAAGAATGATGGAGGGAGGATGGAGAGGCAACCCCATGTTTGTAGTCTCTGGACAGAGAAATGCATGTCAAGGTGTTGGAGTCAGCTGGAAATGCTTCTTGCAGCAGCTCCTGGTCACTGCCCAGCTGGTAGGTTACAAATAGCCTGTGCAGCACACTATTTGCCACCCACAAGGCTCTCTCCCTCACAGCAGGTGCACCAGGGAACAAAACCAGCTTCCTGTACCAAATATCTGCATAACGGTTGAATAGATACATGGAAATGCCAAAATCGCGCATGCAGATGCAATCCCTGGGAGCAGGTCTGGGGAGCAGAGGAGCAGCCACCCTCTCCTCCCCACTGTCTGCTACAAAGCAGACCTTGTCTGGTGAATTTTAAAGCATCTGCTGCCTTCAGAGAGGGAGATGTGAGGGGATTATTTTTTTCCCATTTTCATTTGCTTTTTGGTTTGTCTTGAAGGCATTGAAAAAGGTTTGCCTTGATACTCACTGCCGAGGCGTTCCCAGTAATTTCCCCCATGACACACGCCAGTTGTCTTTACTTACCTGTCTGTTAGCACCATGAAGGGAATCTCTTTGGTGTTTGGGGCTAAATCAAGAATAAAGAGCCAAGTCTTTTCCTGTATGGTTATCAGAAAATAGATGGTGGAGAAAACACCTCTATTTCCACAGGGTTCTCTTTGTTCTGCTGAGTGGGGGATACAGAGGACACTTAGTTATTCTGGGAATTACTGATTTAAATTCTGCTACCAGGGATTCAAAATGATAATCCAAATGGTCCATTCTGGATTGGAACACAATACCCAGGACCCATAGCTTTAGGTCATTAGAGATGTTAGGTCACAGCATACTCTCTTGAAGACTTAAGATCATTCTTTATCAGATTTTCTTTATACGGTTTTGCATGCATTTTCCAAATGAGCTTAAAATGATCCCTCTCCCTCTTTTTTTTATTTTTCAGTCACCAAAAGTCTTACATCTTCTCCAGTCTGGTCAGATCTCCCTGGAAATACTTGTCAGTCTTTTAACAGATCTGACTGAATTACAAATCTTTAAGAAACACCCCCAAATTGAGATGGTCGTGGCCTTAAGCTATCTTGCATGCATTTCATTACACCTCCTATCATGGAGAGAATTTCAAGGGTCTCTAGATACCTTTAGGATGAACATCAGTGCTGATGTTCATGCAAATAATGTGGGATAATTCTAATTATTTAATTACGTCTTTGCAGAGCTGTTTATGTGTATCTCATAAGTTCTCAAAGCAGACTTCACCTGATACAGCCAAAATTCTTTTCCCTCTGAGTTGTATTTGTGTGCCAATAACCACAAGTCAGAGAGGATCTCAGGTAGCTCAGGTAAATGGTAGCTGTGGGTGCAATCCAATCCCTGGAAGTGAAATTCAGTTCTCTCAGTTTAAAAGGAGAGAATTCGACTATATGTGAGCAAGGCTTTCATGCTTACAAGAACCAGTCCATGGCCTGGTTTAGTTCCTTAGCAGATATGTGAGAGGTCAGAAAAGTAGTTTTGGAAGATTTCCACTGGTTCATTTCTTCCCAAAGTCAGAAATTCAGATTGCAACGAGGTGTGGGTAGGGGCACAGCCTCATGGTCAGGAGCATGGAATCATACAATGTGAACCTTGACTTGCATGGGCTGTGTCACCTCAGGGGGTGAAGACAAAGTTCAGCTCAAGACAGGTGGCTTTTCACTGTTTTCAAAGCCCATTTCAGGGGATCTTGGGAGAATGAAATTGTCCTGTGACATACCTTGCAAGGGTACCAGGAGCCAGAAGCCTCCTGTGTGCCTCTGCAAAGGAGAGGCTTATTGGGTGTTTGAATTTCTGCTCCTGAAGGACATTGCCGTAACTCAGCTCCTCTCTCCTGTGCAGCTCTGTCACTCTGTACATGCAGATGGAAGCCTCTTAATTCACTGTATGCCCTTCTCTCCCTTTTTCTGGTGCAAACATATGTGTATTTACATGCTCTGCTTTCCTGCATCCTCCTCACAGCCGCTGCCCTCTCTCCCACCCACACGCTATAAAAATCTGCCAGGGATCCAGTTAGTAAAAGGTGAATTTTTCCTGCCATCTGGGTGTTCGGTGGCACAGATTCTCCTGGCCTGCCTACACATGCTCGCAGGCACGATACGCCCTCCTCTTTCCCCTTCCTCTTTCTCTCCCCCTCCCACGAGCTGGCAGTGAAAACAAAAGGGAAATCTTCAAAACCACAATGTCAGCTGCCTGTGTCAGTGTGGGTTGAGAGGACAGATCACAGCATACTCATCTCCCAGTAGGCAAAGGGGACTGCATTTCAATAAATTTACATACTACAGAAGACTCTGTAAGAGATTGCTTTGGGGATCTCTCTGTTGAGTTGCTTTGGGGACACTGAGCCCTTGACTTGCTCAGGAAAGGTTTGATGCCACCTGCTCTAAAACTCTCATTTTCTTCATATCATTTTCATTTCAATCCCAGTGTCCATTGTTTGCTTCATAGCACTGTATTGTTTTTTCCCAGTTTGACAAAAGGCTGTTTATTTATAGATCTGGAAATGTTGACTTTGGGCTTGCTCTCAGGGAAGAGCAATGATAGTTTTCCTCTGGTTGGCTCCTGTGCACACCTTGCTCCTGACCTTCTTGGGTCTCACTTAAAATTGTGACCTGACTTGAGTAGTTCACTCAACCTCTCTGCCTTTTTTTAATCTTTGGCTTCTCTTCTGATTAAATCCAGTGAAATTATTCTGACTTAGGAGAGCAATCTGTGAAAAATATAAAGTGTCACTGAAAACAGTATTTATGTGTTCATCTCACTTTTCTTCAGCATTATGTATAATTTTTTCTTGTGAAAAGATAATATTGAAACACTTTTTGCAACTGGCTGCTCAGTACAGATTACATCTTTTTATTCAGAAGAGAAGAAGAAATTTTCCTTAGAAATCCCTGCATTTAAACATTTTTGAATTGCCTATTTCCACAACCCATGTGTAGTTGTTGCCCCTTTTTTCCTGGCTTTAAGAGAAGTGGCAGCTGTAGAAATAGCAACCTTTCCTGTGTTTTTTGTGTCCTTGTTCACTTCATGAAAGATTGCCTCCTCGAGGAGCTTAGCTGGACTGATCATGGACCCAAACCCCATTGCAGAACAGTACAAAATACAGACACTGCCTTCCAGATGGTTGTTGCTGCTGCTCATTGGAGGTATTTGGTGTCATTCCCAGACTTATGGGGTGATCTCTAGGTGGCACCAGGAAGACCATGACTACAACTTCCGCAGTAGGATAACTCACCTCTATGCTTAAGATAATCCTTCTCCATACTCCTATAAGCTCAAACTGATGTAATGGAGAAGCTGTCCTACCATGGTCTACAAGCAGATGAATATATCCTCACCTAGAGGATGGAATTTAGAGCTTGGAGTAGAAAGTTGGCTTGAGGAGCACAAGGAGAGATGAGCAAGTCAACACTTTATATACTCACGGTTGACATCAAAGAAATGGCTTAAAACTCTCTCTTAGGCACAAGCTCTCTGTGTGACAAGGGAATTAGCCTCCCTGTGGCTCCATTCCCAGTCTATGCAGTGAGGATACAGCACACAGCAGAGCAGCTAAGCACAAGTGCTGGTGAGATGTGCCACAGGAAAGGGGATGGAGGCATTGCTGAGAAGGGACAGAACAGGAGTGAGTGACAAAGAACCGTGTGAAATGCACATCTGCACACAGAGGTAGCAACCTGCTGCTTAGGTGTTTGAATGGCTCTAGAAGTGCACCATGTACCCATGGAAGGGCAACAGGCTCTGAACCAGGTAATTTTAACAGTTCCTGTCAGATGAGCATTCATTTAATGTGGAGAGGGAACAGCTGAGCAGCTGCGTTTAGAGAGAAACGCCGTAATCTACAGGGCTTGGGCCCTCATTGATCAATATGGCAAAGTCAATAATAGATTTGATTCCAGCATATTATGCTGTCAGATTCATGCTTATTAGAAGTTTTTACAAATAAGTCAGTCTTGAAGGAAAGAGACTATGTGCCAAAACTCCAGGTGGAAGGCTGTTTTTTCTTTTTTTTCCTCGGGGTTATCATCAAATGATAGAATAATTTGGGTTGGAAGGGGCCTTACAGTTCATCTAGTTCCAACACCCTGCAATGTTTCATAGCTTTTTAAGGAGGTGAAAAAAGTCCCATCTTTTTATGTACAGAACAACATTCAAATAAAATCCATTAAATTTGAGTTTTCAGTTAAGGAGGATGAGGATTATCTGAGGTTTTAACTTGTAATGACCAAAGCCTCATATCTGTTTTTTTCTCCTGAAACTTCCATGTCTGTAAATAAGTCAATTCATTAGTATCTAAAACTCTGCTTGGAAAAAAAGAAATACAAACCCAAGGTACTGTAGGCATTCCACATGACATCAAAGAAATTTTATAACTGTAACACAAATTTATTTTAAATGTCTAGAAAACATGGGGACTGTTATATAAATAATAACGTAATTAAAACACTACAGTAAGTTTTAAAAGGAAAAATTTAGTATAATTTTTATATACATCATATATGTTTCTACCTTAATAATGTATTTAGAATATTTTTACTAAAAAGAAAATAGTTTTAAATTACCAAATATATAAACACTTTCATTTTTACAGATGTTATAGTAACAGGGTAAAGTGGAAGTGCAAAAGTAAAAATACAGAACTGTTTGAATTTAATATCCTCTACCTTTTTAATCAACCATGTCCCAAACCTCTTCTTGGCAGTTAAGCAGCCCCAGTACAGTGCTAAAGAGAAGGGGGAATTAAAAGGTATAAGGAAAGGAAAGAAAAAAGTAATAATAAGAAAAGACAAGAAAAAAGGGAGGGTTTTCCTGATGTCTGGAAACATACAACACAGAAACAAGGTCTGAACATAGCAGTGACAACATTGTTTTAAAGACAATCACAAGAGGTCTCTGGATGAAACTGGAGTGATAGCAGCTCACAGATGCAAGTGAGATCTGTCTGACTGGTGGAGAAATAGTCACAGCAGCATTTTGATTTTTAGTTCTTGTTTATTAATAATCAATGGAGGTCAGCAAAGTGAAATTTCTCCATTAGAAGAGAAAGGCTGAATGAATAAATAGGTGAACAAACCTATTGGAGAGTAAGTAAGACTGTGTATCAGAGCTCAGCCTTGAAGGAATGTGTAAGAAGAGCTACTTGTGTCCTTATCTGAGTCTCCTCTGAGATGTTAGTGCATCCGATGCATTTTAAAATTTGATGGATTTCTGTGGTCCTTATCTTCTTTGTTCTGCTGGTGCTTTGCCCTTCTGCTTTCCTTTGATCGCTGCTTAGAATCGGTTTTTTTGTAGCACTACTGGGGCAGAGTGTGTTGGCCGCCTTGCTAGTCGATGACCCAGCAAGAGTGGTACAAGGACATTACATGGAGAGTTTTTCAAGAGATGCTGGATGAACAGGTTTATCATAATTAATGAACTTGCAGAGAAGAGAGCCTTGAAATCTTCCTGCTCCTTTATCCAGACTCTCAGCAATTTTCTAAGTTCATGCATCTTGATAGATTTATCTATTTTGGCAACAGCTGATGGGTGTGGGGCTGAAATAACATCCCAGAGAAAACCAGGCTCTCACTTACATGCCAGTGGTGTTTTTAGTCAAGGGATTAAAACTGTTTGGAGTAACATTATAAAGCTGTTCATTCTTAAGAGAGAGAAAAGTTTTCACAAATACACATATGCAGTGCCTGACTTACTGGTGGATTTCTGCAACTTTTGAATGTACACCTGAAAGTTTGGGAAACAAAAACCTGGGAAGTTTCTAAACTGCTGATTTCAGACTCAAGAGTACAGCCAGGGGAAAGATCACTCTGTAACTGCCATGGGTTTTATACACTTTCCCCAAACATCTGTTACAGGTCACTGTCAGGAACAGGTTATTTTGTTACAGACTTTTAGTCTGACCCAGGATGACAGTTTTTACGTTCTGATTAATAGCCTTAATCCAACATCACCCACAACTCCTATAAATCCTCTTACCTCTTCTTTGGCTCTTACCTACTAGAACCCCAGGAGTGGCAACACTATAAAGAAAATGTTTCTTTCCCTTGCAGCAGAATCCAACTTTAAATCCAACACAGTCTACTAAGTTTATCATTCATTTTTCTTTAAGCCTTGCCTTCCTTATCTGTTGTTATTGCTCCTCTTGGATACAGAGCATTATGTGAAAGGAAAGATGGCTGAAACCTAGGGTTAAGGGCCAAGATGATGGTCATTCCATCAGCAGAGGAGCATAGAGAGGTTTGCATAACGTCACAGTACATTGTGGTTCTGTTCCCATGTTGTCATCATAGCACTATGCAACAGAGGATAATTCCCTTTTTTTTTTTTTTTAAGGAAACAAAGAAACATCTTACTTTTCAGCCTGCAAAACACATGTCCAAAAAGAGGAGAGAGAACATGGTCGTAATCTTACAATGCTTACAAGAGTACAACACAAATTTTCATACTGGAATAAATGTTACGTTTGCAACCAAGGCTTATTGCTGTACCTCTCCCAGGATGTTTCCAAGTGTGTATCTTGTGGGCATAAAATTGTTTTCTGTCACACTGGTAAGGCAAAATGTCTCAGTAGATTTTACTTTCTTGTGACAGAAAGAATTGTTCTCTGCATTTGCTGTACATGCAGGAAATTGAAGCCAAATCCTTTATGAGTTAGTCTTTCTGAATGATTAACAGGACTAGTGTAGGTTGTACACCTTGATTAAGTGTTAATGTTAAGCACATTCTGGTACTTCTCTATTTCTTGTCTCAGTTGCAATTCTTTTCTATCCAATATTTTAGAGGAAAAGAAGAAATATGAAGTTTTTAATGTTTTCTCCATGATGTTGATGTGTTTGATTGGTATATGTTCATATGACCTTTCTTCTTTTCTCCAAGTTCTGAAGCCGTCTACACACAGAGCGGCCTTTTTTGTGTGTTTAGTGTGACCGAGTCTCTGTTTAAGGTCCCCAACTACTAGCCTACAGGCAAGAATGAGAGAGAGAGTTCTTCTTTGTGGTAACTAACTCTTTATATAATGAGCCCTTTGCAAATTCTCCTTGCATACTTACTGACACCCCCGCAGTTACTTAAATGGGCATTATTGGTCACTAGGTCCCAAGGTCATTCAACAGAATGGGGTTGTTAAAAATAGGAATGAGGGTTCAAGGCACAGGGTCAAGAGAAATTAATTGAAAAATCTTCCACAGGCCTGACATCATCTGCGGAATGGCAGTGCCCAGACACCTCCAGCTGCTGTTGCGTTTCTTGCGAATGTAAATGAATGGCTTCCTTTGTGGCACTGAGGTGGTTTCCAGGCTGGCTTGTTCATTTTATGTTCTTTTGCCTTTATTTTTTTTTTTCTACAGTTCATCTTCTTAAGCAATCTTTTCCTTGGTGCCTTTTAGTCTTCCTTCCTGCCTTGTCCCCAGCTTTGACCTTTGAACTCTTTGGACAGATCCAATTAAATGTGAAGTTCTGACAAGCTTTGTAGAATCAGGCTCCCAAAGGAAGGAAATACCTTTTCTTTACTCTCCAGCTTCATGAAATGGGGTGCCTTAGTGGACTGTGGAGAATGCCCACTATTGCTGACAGATGAAAAAATATTTCACAAGCCAAAGTGCATTACTTCCCTTACGGATGGAATTGCTCACATTTGGAGATGGGTGGATGTTGCTATTCCTTACACCACATAAGAAATCAAAAGTCATTGCCTAAAAGGATCTGTAAATCCACTTTCTTCATCAGCACATATTCCTATTCTAAGCCACTGAGCTATTGCAGATCATGTCAAAAGGTAAGCCCTGAAAGGAATTTCCATAGGTCACTAGGATCCCACATTTGAGAACTAACCACAAACCCAGTTATGGAAAGTGTAGATGAATTGAGGAGGGTGTCTTCTGCAGGGTGTCACAACTTGAGATTCATGAATAAATGTGTATAATCAACACATGTCTGACTTAACTCTGTACATTGTCAGTGGAGAGAAACAGGCAATTCCAGAGGGTGATTCTCCTGACATCTACATTTGAATTAAATGGATCATCCTCTAGAATTGACTATTTCTCATGGGTTGTGAAGGTGACCTAGATGACTATCTCAGATGTAAATGCCAGTACTGTAGATGACTAAATCTGTATCAATGAATCTACTCCCAGTGTTCTGATAAAGATATTCCAGTCCTGAATTGCTTCTGGCTGTTTATGCTTTAGAGGAGCCTGAGATCAGGACCTGTGTGCCAAGAGAACACCCCTTCCCAACGCTGGGTTTTTTGGATTTTTTTTGTAAAGAAACAAGACAAGCAAAAGAACATCGCTTTTCAACAAATGTGACTGCAGTTATGTACCTTTTCCACTATGACTTTGAAATTTTGGTACAGAATTGGTAATAAGACTGAAGCATCTTCAGTCTTATTCCAGTATCTCAAACTTAAAATTAACAATTTTCAGAACATATTATTTTTAGAGTTTGAAGTCAGAATCATTTAAATTTGAAATTCCTAATAGACCTAAACAGACTGTAAACTGTGAAGACTCAAAGAGGTGTTGGATTTATTATTCCCTCCTCTGGTCAGAGAATAACTTTACCAGGTCAGAAGTCACACTGCAAATACCAAGTTGCCATCCAATTAGGCTCGATTTGCCAGTCACAACTTTTATAAGTCACCTCCTCCTGCTCCAATCTGCTGTGAAGGTTCACTTCTTTCCCTTTCTCTTTCTTATTTAAAGGAAAAAAATATTATTAGGCTTTGAGGGTTTAAAACTGTTGCTGCCTGCACATCTCTAAAAATAATATAAATCAGTGCCAAGGGACCACTTGTATTTTGGCTGCATGAGGAACTTTAACAGCAAAAGAAAAAGGGGAAAACTCATCAGTGTGTAGATCTCAAAAACTAGAATGCTGTGTCTGCAGCCTTTCAGAAAGTTCAGAAACCCATTAAAAGATTTATTTTTTTTCTTTCCTTTGGCTTTTTCTCTCTGGTAAGTTATTCAGCCTTAACATGGCTCTCATTTACACTTTTAACCATATTTGTAATACAGCAAACAGGATCATCTCAGTCTGACTGTTCCTCTAGAAACAGGTATGAGGCAATTTCAGGAAGAGAGATGCAGGGTTATAATTCTTCTTTGGCTTCTGATTTCTCACTTGTAGGTTGCAATGTCAGCAATGGCAACACCAACCAGCAATAGAGTTCAAGAGATAATCCGTGATATCAGCATGTAATAAGGAATACCAGAAAGGCAGGTGGAGTGGTAGAGAGGCAGAAGGAAGTCAGCCAGCATCGGCAGGACATGAAGAGTTAAACAGAAGTCCATTTGTTTCACATTTGACCTCTTCAACTTCTTGCATTTTATCCGTAGCTGATATGGCCTTTGAAATTCACCTGGAAGAACTGAAAGGCTCTTTCAGGCATCTTCTTTATGGACTCATTTGTAAACACACATTTAAAAATTTCATGCTGTTAATGATCCCCTTGATATGCTGCTTGCTGAGGCAGCAGAGGATATTTAATGAATTTGAGCTACTGTTCTGTCCAACTCCATCCTCTTCCTCAGATTAAATATCGGCATTCAGGATCAGATCTGACCCATGATCTGGATCTATTAGAGACAATTGTTGAGCCAAGTTCTCCCCTGTTGCCATACCAACTGAAACAGAGGACTGAATATTCTTAACATTAACCCATCCATCTAGCTGTTAAAGCACAGAAGATATTCTTCACACACAAACTTGAGATGGAGAAACAGTGATAAAAGCTAAACAATCCTTGAAGGTCAGATAGCCAAAAACCAGAAGGATCAAGACCAATACTAAGGTTGTCCCAACTCCCTGCCCTGTCTCTTACCTACAAGACAGACTTACCGACTGGATTTAGAGATCAAAGCCACCCACACATCTTCTTAGGGCTGTCTTAACTACACTTCTCTGATATTTCCTCCTGGCTGCTTGAACATCCCCCCTTCATCCTTTTTCTTATTCAAATGCACAGACCGTAAATCTGTTTAAGTAACAGCATAATGACCAAAGGAATGGTTATGATGTCACTAAAATGAGCTATATATAATCAACCTAGTGTATTATTGGGAACACACAAGACAAGGAGATGGGAGAAAAGAGAGGGAGGAAAAGTGCTTGGAGTTAAATATCAATGTTTATTATCTACCTGCTCAGAGGTGCTACTTTAAAGGCAACTGATCTGTTCTTTTGCCCCTTCACCTTCTGTTTCTGATGTACTACAAGTTTAATTTTCATAGCAGAAGTATTCCCCCACACTCCCTTTGGTTTCCACTAGACTCTGATCTGTTTCACTGATGTAGCACAATGGAGATGCTGCTAAGAGATATTAAAGTCAGAAATTATCAGCTCGGTAGCATAATATTATTTCAATCTCATCCTCAATAGATTGTCTGCATAGTGACACGCTGCCAAGGTGAAATGAATGAATGAACCCTAGGAGGTTCATCGCATGGTGAACACAGGAAATGAAATAAACAAAGGGCAGAGAAATCCAATGTTAAGGAGGAACAGGGACATGGGATTTTGAAGGGTTGCCTTCACCATCCTGCTAGAAATTGACTTACAAGTGGCATAGGGTTAGATTTGTGTCTGGAGGGCACATGGCAGGAGTTTAAATTCTTCTTGAATTGTGGAAATTATCTGCTCTGGTTATGTGGATGCATTAATGAAAGAAAAGTAATAGCCCTGTTCCTGCTGTAAACTATTACTTGAAAGATCTGAATTTGATTCAAGGGAAACAAAATCCAGTGAAACTCTAGACACAACTCTCCAAGTACTTCAGGATTGTACCAAATAGCAAATCACCAATGTTTAAAGGTGAAATATTATCGAATGTCCTAAGTAGGTATTTGGGAGAAAAAAGTGGGTTTGTGCCACAATCTTTCTTCATTCCTTAAACAGCTAATGTAACCCGTTTTTCCCTTTTTCCTTGTTTCGCTATCTGTCCCGTGGGGTTAGACCCCAGTTTCTTCCCTAGTGAGACTGTGATATTTCTCAACATGTGCCAGACATTTCTGAACATTATAGGGAATAGGTCCTTATGCACATAGGCAGAGTCTGACTGAACCATGGGAACAGACCCCCAGAGAGGAACAGTTGTTGGTGAGGCACAGGCTAATCAGCTCAGCTGAAGAGTGGTCATGATAATTTTGTTATCTCAACCTGTTCACTGAAGAAATTGTATAGTACTGCCATGGAGATCCCTAAGCAGCTCTGACTTAATCTAAAATTATAAATCTGGCTTCAAGGGGAAGGAACACAGACTGTGTCTCTCCTTCAACTTTTGAACTCAGCTGATTTTGGATAAATTAAGCAGTGGAAGTAAAAAGACTCAGATATATTCTGCTTTAATATGAATTTTGGAAACAGGTAAAATGGTGAGGAATAGGCACTACCACTGCTTCCACTGAAGAAAGAGCTAATTGATGTTGTCCTTTATTAGACATCAGAGAATCCAGTCACAAGCAAGCCATTGGCAAACAGTCCTCATGAATTTCACAAAGTCTGAAATAACTTGTTCCTATTTAGGAACTAGGTTAAAATATTGAGGAAACACCTTCCAGCTCTATCAGTTAACTGAAGTATACTACTGAAAATTAACAGCTTTAACAATCAACCTTTTGCTAATGACCAGCATAGAGAACTGAGTTTATGAGCCTCTAGGCAGCACCTCCAGACCAGTTTTCCATATGTACTTGATTGTGCATTGTGATGGATTTAAGCTGATTCTCACTTCAAAGTATTTCCAACTTTCCCTCTGCCTGTCCCACACTTTGTGCCTCTCAGCACAATTCTCACAGCCCATTAGAGAGAGTCGTCCATGGTTCAGAGTGCTGCACTCAGCCAAGATGGATGCAAGTCCCATTCTCCTTGTTTTCACAGTCCACTCTGTGCACCTGCTGTCCTCAGTTGGAAACACTGATCTATCTGCACACCCTAGACTTGCTGCTTCGACTGAAATCTGGCAGCAGTAACACGTTAAAGATGCATCTAGTGGAACTTGCACCCAGAGAAATTCCAGTTGGTGCTTCATCCACTCCAGACAGGAAATCAGCCAGGAAAGGACCCACCTGATTAGGTTTTGATGAGCTGTTCTACAAGCTTCAGACAAGAACACCTTAATCTTGTAACTCATCCAAAACAAAGGAAACAAACACAGAAAGTGTTCAACTCCACACACACCTTTGCATCAACATGGCTTCTGTTCAGAAAATTCAGATTAATATTTTCACCTTGTCATAGCTGTACAGCCAGTGAATATCTCAGACTGCTCCCCAAGCCCCACGAGAAACTAGTAGCTATTTCACTTCCATTTTATCATTGGAGATGAAGCAGAGACAGAAGCAAACCTACTTGTGCTCTGTCACATGAGGATGATAGCCCTGAGTCACAAACACCTCAGGCTGAAAAAGGAACAGGTAGATGTAAAATTTTCTTTTGTCCTACAGAAACTTCCTTCAACTGCTTTCAAATTTAATATGTTTAAACAAAAATATGAGCAGAAAATAGCTACAGGATCTATCAGAATTATCTATGGGACACCACAGACCCATATGGATGTTTATCCCCTTCCTGGTCCTCTCTTCATTTCCACAGCAGCTCAGTTTTGCTTCTAAGAGCCACTTGTTGCCCACAATGAAAGAGTTCTAGCTAATGACAGATTTTTGAGGATTTAACATGCTTTAATTAAAGTAATGTTAAGATCTCTTATACTTACTGTCCACAAGGAGAAGAGTGTGGTGGGTAAATCCACCCTCATGAAAGAGACTGAGTGCTGCCCAGGGCTCATGGCATTTGTCTAGATGATAGGAAAGCCTTTTACCTGGTTTGTTTGCTGAAGAAAGATTTGAATCCTTGCCTTCAGTCTTCCAAAATCAGTCCACCAATGACAGAACTTTCATGTCTGTACCCCCTTTCCCTACAAATATTTTCTTATTTATAAAAGATAAAACTGTTCCAACTGTAAGGACTGACAGGTTAAGTTACATCGGATGTTAAAGCCTCAGGCAAAAGTTTCTGTCTTGTCTGCTATCCAGGATTAAACCCAGGGATCTCATGTGAGTACCTTAACTGTCTGTGTATTCAAGGTCTCCCTGACTGCCTTCCATTTATTCTGGAATGAATAAAAGCAAACTAGAAATCAGATACCAAATATGAAAATCCCATGGGATTTAAAATACAAAACAATACCTGACTGATTTTAGACATTTTCTTCTCTGTGCTATTGGGGGGGGGGGGGGAAGGGGGGGTGGGGGTAGAAGGAGGAGCTGTTTGTTTTTTAATCAATCCTATTGACAGAAAATTAAACCTGTTACTGAATTCTTTAGTAAAGACTTTAAAATGCATGCACATATTTTGCCTTACAGAATACATACTGGCTTTAATAATTTATCTCTCCAAAATTATTTTTATTCTTCTTAAACTCTTCAAAGTTTGAAAGGACTTCTTCTTAAATCAAATGGTGTAAACTCTTTTAAGTTTTATAGATATTTTCCATACAGTTAAAGGACAGATTTCAGGGGTTTAAACCTCTCAGGTCTGTGGAGATGTGCCAATGGGAGATATTTTTGTGCTACTAGAGCCAGTCCAAAATAAGAAGGACTAGAATAAGGCTCTGTTACTGTGTTCATTTTTGTTGCCTGCTGCATTATTGATGCAGGAATGGAAAAGAGTAAGAAGCATTGAGTTAAACAGGGACATATCAGTTGGTCCTGGTCTCTTGCAGCCTGTCCTTCTCTAGGACTTTCAGCATCAGTCACATACTTTCAAGGAGTTTTAGGTTTTAGAGATCTATTCAAGGACACGCTACCACTGGATAATTAAAAAAAAAAAAAGCCACCACTATTCAGCACTTTTAGTAGACTTCTGGAGTCACAGTACTTCTACGAAGTCATTGGATAAATCAGATTATGTTTCATCTTGCAGACGAAGCAAATACATATTTCCATGCTGACAAAACCAGTTACTATTGGTGATCTACTGGTGCCTGAAGTACTACCTCTTTCTCCAGAGTGAGAAATCTTCTTGGGCTTGGGAACCTCAAAAGAGAAAAAGATTGCAAATATCTTGACCTTGAACTCAGTAAGGTGAGATTAGGTTCAAATAATTGGCTTGGGAAACTGAGGAACATTGCTCAGGACTGTACAGAAACATGGGAGATTCCCACATTTCACAGGGCTCAAAGAACTGAAATTCGGTTCAAATTTGAAAGAAAATATCAGAGAAAAAACAAGCAAACACACAAAACCCAGAAACCTCTCAAAAGCTACTTCTCAAAAAAAAACTTTGTTGGCAAGGTGAGTAGGACATTGGTAAGCTGGATGGGGGTGGTTTGAAGAAGAGTCTGCTGCCAGTCGTTGATTGTCTGATGGAGCTGATGGGAACATTGGCTCAGCCTCTGCCCTCGTTGTGTTTATTAGTATTCACACCATTCACTGGCCACCCCCTTGCACCAAAGACATTTTCTGAGGTTGCTAATTTTCATGAAAGCAAGTGGGGTCACTTTCCACCTTTTTTCCTCATCTCGACAAGGCTCATCCCCTAGAGAGCTGAGAAGAAAGGCGCTTTCTTGTTGTCATCTGTGCAATTATCAGCTTTGAACACGATGGCAATTTGTTGTTGTTGTTGATTTCCTTTGTTATGCAAATGTACCAGCTCATTCTCTGAGTGCTTTTTTCCCCCACACAGCATAAAAAGGAATATTACACATTTAATTTCATGTTATCATTTGTTTCCCTCTGAGATTTCCTCCAGCCATTTTCTGGTCTTCTTCAGGCGAGTGGGAGCTAAGCAGAGGTATTTTGAATTCTGACTTTGTCACTTCTATTTACTTTTTATCATAAAGGGGTATTGTCAATAGGTCTTATGTGGCACCTATAAAACCCATTTAGGAATTTGAATCTCCACTAAAACACAGAATTTATGCTTCCTTTTATGATTTATTAGTAGAAGCCTAAATTCTGCTTTTAATAGTCTACCCATTTATATTCAAAGCAATCAGCTTACATGCTGCACGAGCCTTAAAGTTGTTAGTGCACAACTAAAGAGAATAAAAGCAGGAGGATGTAGACAGAGGCCTAAGCCAGGAAGTTCAGAATAGAATTCAAATTAGGACTTCTCCAGGGTTTTAAGATGCTGTATCTCTCTGACACTTATTATGATTCAACTCCTCTATGCATCCTGTATTTCACCCTTTGGGAAAAAAAACAATATTTGAAATCAAGAAGCAGGAATATATTTTTTCTTTTTTTCTTTTCTTTTCTTTTTTTTTTTAATCACATAATCAAACCTCAACTGGTTCACTCACAAGTATAAATCACTTAAGAAGCTGAACACTTCTCTGACTCAATTGTTCAAAACTTACCAGTCCTGTACAGCCAAGGTGGTAAGTGGTCAAAACCAGATGTTTTCATGCTAACTGTTCTTATTCTGTTCTGTTTTAATGTTAACTGTTCTTATTCTTTTCAGACAAATTTGATGGTTGTAATATGTATTTTTCTTTAATCAAAGTGAGTAATAACACTTGTCTGTAATAATGTTTAAAATAAATGAAAGGGGCTAATGAGTACTTAGGTGTTTTCAAGTTTTTTGATTAATTGAATTTCTTTCCTCTGAATTTTGAGGAAGAGTAAGTGGAACAGGACAAAGCTCTTACCTCTTCTGGCCAATTACTGGTAATTTGTACCTATCAATAACTGCAGATTCATATCTCTTGATTTACATATTTGGAAGGCTATTTGTTGGATGTAAGTTTAATTGGTCTTTCTTTTGATCTCACTGGAATAAATCTAAAAGTCTTCAGATAAATGAATGACTCTGGAGTATCGCTATCATAACAAAAATTGTAATGTGTCTAAGACATGCATAAAATAACCTGTACCTGTTAAGGGTTAAAGTATTAACCCAATTTTTTCCTACAACCTGACATCTCTTGCTCTCCTGTTATCATCATTGCATGCAGAGGCAATCTCAGAAATCGTACATCAAAAATGAGACTCAGAAGTTATCTATTTATGACAGAATATCTTTTGCTGATGAACTCTGTTGCAAATGATTTTATGCCTGGTGGGTTTTAAGGGAGTTCTCACAGATCATTATTGAGGTTCCAAGGAATGAATATGAGAGAGGATGCATCAAAACGTGGCCAGCTTAAAAATATCTTCTACTATAAGTATTAGTTCTGTCTATTGATGAGCATTGTAGTGTGCACAGCAAGTTTTATCTTCACTGTAGATTTAGCAACATGCTATGCTGGAGCTGAAATAGGTTTCTTGATGCAACTGTGGTTCATCCAGTCAGCATACATAACAGTCTGGTCTGCCTCCCAGCCTGAAGTATGAAAAGCAGAAGCACATAGCAAGATTGTCCCCTAAGTTCCTTTAAAACTATCTGTATTTCAGGCTATTTCAAAAAAATATTCGTAGACTGCATGTGGAATATCATGCACAATACCTTTTGCTATTTAATTGTAAAATATTATTTGTGTTTTATTATTAAGAGTGATCATCAAGGTCTATGATGAAACTAACGTATTGTTTTATTTAAGGCCTTTTATGCCTTTGGTTAAGGTGAATTTGGTTTTGCTTTATTTTTTATAAATTGGTGTGTCCGTAGGGGTGCTTTTTCCGGCCAAGCAGCCTCCCAGACCAATTTATAACCTTCTGTGTGAGTTCCTCCAAATCCGCTCGTTGGAAGCGTGGATGGGGCTTGGAAATGAGGAATGGGTCCGGCTTGGGTAGGAAAAGGTTTTTATTTCTGTGGCTCCATGTGCAGAGGAGAGCCAGGACGAGGAGCCAGAGCAAGGCAGAACCAGAAGCCAGAACCTGTGCTGGACTCTGTGTCCCTTTTTCCCAGGTCGCAGCCTGGGTGGGGAACACTCTGGGCCAATGGGGGGAGGGAAGGGGTGTGGTTACATCAGGGGGATACTGCAGGGGTCATCAGGGGTAGGGGGGTAGGGGTATTTTGGAATGGAGCAAACCAAGTACAGATAAATAGCAAAATACAAATACAAATATAAAAACCTAAATCATGCACTGCAACAGGGTTTTTTTTCTATCTTCTCAGGAGGAAATGAGAAGATTTTTTATATATGCATTTTCGTACAGAGCATCTAGTGAATATGGACCACAAGAGGCTTTCAGGTATTCTCCTTCCTTAGGTGTGATGATGGTGTATGTACCAGGTGAATGAGGCTTACATTTCTGGAGAGACAGATGCAAGGCACAGAGGGAGCACGTGACCAGTCTAAATCCTTAAAGGCAGCCCAAAATTAAGTTTCCTCTTAAAGAAAAGGGTAATGAATCTACCTGCAGTTTGGCTAGCACAAGCTCAGAGCATTTCTTTAATGGATCCTAACTTACTGTGTCCATTGCTCTGCAGATCCCAACCAGGCTCCTTCCCACACCTGCAACGAAATGAGTATGTGGTTCACTCCTTCCAGGACTCACAATGCCTTAGATGAGGTTAGAATTTTACCCGTTTCTCACTTCCAGTCATGTGCTGGGTACCAAAAATAAGTCATAACTTCTACCCTCCTTTTAGAAAGAAGACATTTCTCACAGTATAATCAGGACTTCCCTGGTCCTCTGCTTTGGAATCTCTGCTTTGGATCTATATGCTCACTCTTCAAATTATGAGTGCTATGATAAAATGTCTTCACAAAGGACAAACTATTTCCATAGCATCAGTCACTATCATTTAGACTCCAGTGCCCTTGCTGACTAGGTTTATAAAAATGACATCTACATCCCAAACTCTTGGAGTTAGAAGAAGCAGCCGCCTCTGTGAAGAGCCATTTTTTTTCTTCTTATATTATGCTCATAGTGATAAACAAAGCCACTTTTGAAATATTCATGCTACTGGCCCACCTGGGGTATAAAATATCCTGAAGGTAAATAATGAGCTAAGGTTTCACAAAATATATCCCTGGACAGAATGGATCACAATGACTGCTTCCAAAGTCCCAGAAAAATAAGTCCCTTAAACTTACTCCTGTCTTGGGTAATGATGTGTTTGTGCGAATAGGTGACTTCACCCAATGTTGCAGGAGATTACAGATCTTTGGAGTTATAATATTTTAGGGGTATATAACCATGAAACATTTTCTATATAGACTACAGTCAGTCCTCGTTAAACATGTGTTTTAGCATGGTGCTGAGCTTGGCCTGGTATTCCCTAATTTTCACTATATCTACTGAGCTTGGAGTAAAATCTTGATCAGCCATTGCTTACGTGGCCTTTTTCAGAACTGGTACTGGTAGGCCCTGCCGTAGAACAGGCCATGAACAACATGTCTGCTATCAAACTAGTACACAGACATAAGAAAAATAAGAAATCACCAATTTTTCATCAGTTTCACCTGCAAATTATTCCTTTCTCGGTCCTACAGCTTATCCTGTTGGTCTCCATTTTACAGACGTGCTGTCTGTGAATAACTAGTCCCATTATAAATCATCCAGTAATGCCCTTCCACACAATCTCCTGTGGTAACAAATTCTAGAGGTTCCTCACTTACTGTATAAAGAAGCTTTTCCTTTTGGCAGTTTTAAACAAACCCAACACTACTATCCTTATTTCCTTACTTCTTTTATTGCATGATGTGTTGAACATCTCCACATTCACCCAGTGCTTTCACCTTTTGTAATTCTTTATGGTATCACAGCTAAGATTTCTGAATTGTCTCAGTCTTTCAATTTCCCTTCAAGAGGCAGCCACCCGGTCACCCTGATCATAACACCTGCCCTTCATTTCACCTTCTTCAACTTCAGTATGTCTGTCTTGGGGTGTGTAAGACAGAAAAGTGCACATATATGCTCAAGATGTAGGTGCACAACAACTCTTAGATACAAAGTATGTATCCTATCTTGCTATCCACACCTTCATGATGGTGCCCAGAATCTCAGTGGCTTTTTCAGTGGCCACTGCACATTGAGTCAAAGATTTCAGACACCTGACAACATGAAACCAAGATTTCATGCTCAGCTTTATGAACCTTCAGTGATTATTTAGGTTTTTGTTTGTTTGTTTGTTTTTCTTACTTGCATTAGTTTAGGTTTATCTGCATTGGAGTTTATTTGTCAGTGAATTGTACACTTTTACGAGACCTGTCTGCAGCTCCTTGTCAATAGAAAAGTGGTTATCATATCTACAGAGTTGGATATTCCTCTGCTTATTTTTATTCCAGGTCATGAGCAAAGATGCTGAATAAAATTGCTTTCAGGACCGATCCCTATTGACTTGTCTCTTAAAAGTCTCTTTAATATTCCTTGCCTTTCATCCATGCATTTACAGTCCCCCTGTCGAACTTCAACAGATTATTGAGGTGGGTTTTCCCTTTGCAGAAGCCATGCTGCCCAACAGAAAATATAGTTCACGTAGTGTATGATTTTATTGTTTATTATAGACTCTGTCATCTTTCAAGCCATGGAAGTCAGACTCACCAGTCTGTAGTTCCCAAGATTTTCCCTAGAGTCCTATACACTCTGAGTGAGGTCAGTCTTTGATTAGAAGTTATAGCCTGTCAGTATTGGTTTTGATAGCTAGGTTAGGAATCTCCTCCCATGGACTTTCTTGCACAGTTAGCCCCCGAAACAGAGAAAAATGTGCTTCAGTTTGAAAAAAACTGACATTTTACTCTTCCCCAATTTTTTTTTTGAATGAGTGAAATTAAAAGCTAACACTGATTTTATCATTAAAATGGAGCAAAACCAATGTCGCTTCATGTCATGCAAAAGGTAGGGGGAGGGACACAACAGAAAATATACAAAAAGTCCCTTTTCTCACTATAGTAGAACATCATGTAAGAATTTGCTCATGGGGTTTTTTTTGTTTTGTTTTGTAGGATAAGGATGTCATTCCTTATTTTGTTTCTGCTTTAGAAATAGCATATCTAGGACTTTCAGACTCTTAACACAAATACCATCTCTGTTATAAGAAGATGTCAAATAAGAAGGAGTCTTTTGAACTGATTACTACTACGGAGATGAAGAGCTAGGACAGTTCAGCAAGACAGAGATATACCAGTTCTTTGCTAAGTGTCTCATTTTGCTGATTCAAATGTCTCTGTAGTCAGGGTTGTTTGAGCAGAATCAAATTTATTTGTAATGAGCCATATAGTGATTCTCTTGTCTTTTTTCCTGCTTTTTTTTCTTTTGTCTCTGCATTAATTCCTGCAAAATAGCACATCTGATTTTGTAATGTGCTAAGCAACTGTTTATCAATTACACCAAATTTTACTGCTCCTCAGTTGACTTTTAAAGACATGGCAACTCCAATATTATCAAAGGTTCTCCTCACAATAAAGTCTACGGTAATTCTCACCAGTTTCATAAAAGTTTCAGTACCAAATTATTCCATGAGTATAAGAAAGTAAGTAATACTTTCTACCAAATTCTTGGAGTTATTTCTAGAACATTATAGATCCATGACAATGAAATCTAAATTGCCCACAATGGTAAACTGATAACTACTGCGCACATCTACATTCTTTTTTATAAGTTTTTTTTCCTAACTCATCTTTTTTAATGTATGATTTTGAAAGTGTTCTACAACTAGCAAGAAATGGTGCATATATTTTGGACTTGAATAAAACAGTAAAGGGATACAGGAGGTTCAAGAAGAGTAATGATGAAATAAGAACTACTTTATTTATCAACTATTAAAAAAGAAGTTATATTGGTTATTTCTTTTGGTTTTCCTGAAACCTTTGTCCAGTCTAAGGCAGCTGTTTAGGGTCTCTTCTTTTTGTAGACCCTCTCTGTCCATCTGTCACTCGGTGTGTGCCTTTTCCAGACAGCACATCCAGTTTCTAAATCTCTCTCTGTCCTGCCCTCAACCCACTGCCACAACATTTTCATATGTATGAGGGACACAACTTTATTCCTATAGTTTCTCTCTTTCTTGTGCATTTTGAGAATCTGGATTGGGAGCTTTATTCCTTGCTGAGGGACTTCGAACACCATGAGATGTTCATATATGAGCCAAGACTCTTACACTCAAATACTTGAGAAATGTGTATGTGAAGAAAGATGGGAGAAAATCCAGTATGGTTGCAGACCAGAAAGAAAATGTCATCATACCTCAAAATACCTCCACATGTCCTTTATCCATGTTGAGGTCAGTAGAGATAATGGATATTTTATATCTAAGTTTCTGTGAGATTCACATCCAAGTTCCAAGTTTCATCTGAAGCAGGTGGACAATCCACATGGAACAAGTTGTACATATAGGAACTGTTTCATCACATAACGATGACCATCAATGGCAACAGTCACAGATGACTTTCTTCTCTCTCCATCAGGTATCTCTATCCTGAGTAAAACAAGTTCTCTCCTCAAAGGCAAAGTGTGAGTTATGTTACTTATAGAGAGAACTGTCTTGCACCTTTGAATTTCCTGTTTAAGCTGGAAGGAAGCATTGCCAGCAACCCCAGCAGCTTATGCTAGTAATTTTTCAGAGCCACCCACTTTCAAACATTACACTTTCTTTCTGCTTTTCCTAATATTAAAATTCTTCCCTATGACAAAGCAAAGGGGTAAAAGAGCCAGGCATTCTGATTATCTCTAGCAGTATGATGACCTATTCATTGACATTGAGGATCAAGGCAATATGATCTGAGCTGCAGAATCTTCCCAAATACCAACAGCCATTCATCATCTGTCCTGTAGCAGAAGCACTGGCATGAATCTCCACAGCTGGCTGAACGTGGTGGCGTACTCAGTTATGCTGGGTCTTAAATTGGTTTTCAACACATCTTTGTGAATCACGGGAAACTGGAGAATCAAAAGTTTCTGTTGAAAATACCAAGGTGAAGAAACCACATAATTTTTGTTTCTTTATTGGAGGACTAAATTCAGCGGAGACCCAAGTATTATAAATTACAGCCTGAGACATGTTTGGAAAGAGTTTACCTTACCTTCCTCATGCCCTCTTCCTTTTCTGGGACTAAAAGGGCCTTGGTAACCAACATCAGTACCTGTGCTGCTGTAGGCAGAAATTAAAACCCTATGAAGCTGCCACATTGAAAGATATTTGTCAGTGAAAATACAGTATAAGAATACAGGGTTTTGCTGTTCCTGGACACCCAGCTGTCACAGGAGTAACCAATGCAACAAAGAGAAATTCATCTCCCTCAGCATAAGCTGAATAATGAGAGAGCAGATTCCTGTGAATTCTTTATATTAAGAGTTAGGTATGACCTGTCAGAGCTCAGGTGGCGCTTTCAGTGCAGCTGAGTTCACATGGCTTTTCGGTCCTAAGACACTTCCTAGAATATGACAGGAACTTCCACCATCACAGCCCAGCTTCTGGCATTCCCTGTGGATGTCTGTCAACTCCCTCTATGGCCATGCAGGCTCTACTTAAGACCTTTGCAGTGATGACAGTGCTGATGACTTTTTTGACCTTTCTTAAGTTATTCCTTCCTCCTTAAGTTATTAATTCCTCCTTTCAGAGTTCCTTTTTCCTCGTTTTCTGTAGTGGTTGCTCTTTTGGTTTAATTATATTAATATTGTGCAGTGCATTGATTGCCTAGAGATGGGTTCTTTAGAGAACAGTACAAGAACAAGAGTTTGTAGCAAATCTTTTGTTGTAGAAATAGATACAAAATTCCAAACTTTGCCTAAGGAACTGTCAATGTGACAATTTTCACTTCCCCTGTATCTCAGGAAGAAGATGTCTTTTTGATGCAGCTGGTGGCTAGAGGAACTGTGATCTTTGTGCACATTTTCTCTACCAAATATCTGATTGAGGCAGTCCTTACAGCAGAAAAGCCATCATGTGGTTTAAAAGCACTGCAGTGAGGGAGGTGATCAGGAATTGACAATAGTGGGCCTTTCTTAAGCTCCTGTCTGACTTGTCAAAATGCAAGAGGAGGAATGAGATGCAATTATGTCTGAGCCTTGATTAATATAAAATGAGAAGATAGTAACACCTCCAAGCAATTGTAATCACTTGAGTTTGTACCACTGGGAGGGAGACCCATTTAGGGTGAAGTTTTTGAGGAGATTTTCAGGATTTTAAAATCCTCACCAAGCTGGAAATAATATGAAAGCAGTGAATTCCTTTAGTGCTGAGATTCAAAGTATTGACAAGAGGCAAAAAATCTTAAATATCTACCTGTAGTTCAAGGTAAGAGGACAGGTTGTGAAGTAATCACCGGTAAAGGGATCACTAGTAAAGAGCTTAATATGAAAGTGCTTATTGTGAGTGTGAAACAAAGACCTCAATGGATGATCTTTAGTCTAAGACTTTTTCTTCTTTTTTTATCCAACTCTAGATCTCCCTGCTCTACTCCCCTACTTACTGCTTGAAATTTCTTGTGGGAAACCAGTTCCCTGGTTGCAGTAATGTCATACCAGCACAGCAGAGAAAAAAAGGATGAGAGGACAGTAAGACTAAAGGCAGACAATTTCTACCCCCTTTCTTCCTTAACCTCAATATTCCTAGAAGTATTCGTTTGGGGCCAGCAATAATTATGCTAGGGCTTATGTAACACAGCCCCTGAGAAGTCAAAAGAATGTCACCCTTTTGCAGACTAAAACCACAATGATACTGCACTATACAAGTAGGTTTTTTAGGAGTTCAGGTCTTCTCTTCAGCTATTAACTTTTCATGGGAAATGCAGAAGTATACAGAAAGCATCTCCAGGTGGGGTTTGTCACAGAAAACAGGGAATCTCAGGCTTCTCTGACTCATATCTTACTCCTGTGCAAAGAAGACAGTGTATGATAAAAGTATAATGATGAACAACTTGGATTGGGGTACAAGGGATGGGGAGCAGAATGAAACCTTCTGGTAATTTGAGGAAACATTGCAAGTCCTCACATGGTAAAGTTCCCATTTGCTTCACTGTCTACACCAGGTGTCTCCCAACATTAGAATTTTAGATATTTAGAGCAGACCAGACACTTTCAAGGCTTAAAAGAATCTTCTTCATGTAGCAAAAAACTGTATGACAACTTAAAACATTCTCATGCACCCTGAGAGTGCCACAATGTTTCCTGACAGCTGACAAACTAAAAAGAACGAGGCTGTCAAATGCAAAGAATGGGTCCCTCCTTTTTGGCTTCTGTCCATCTGGTCTATTCAATTAGGATTGATCAAGCTGTGTCAAAGGTCCCTCCTCTGTTTCAGTGGCCACCAAGAGCTTTCATGATGACTAATGATAGGCTATCCTTAAAAAGAAAAGGAGAAGAAATAGAAAGGATAATACGAATAATATAATATTCTAATATTTTCTTTCTTTCTTCCATCCTTATGTTCCAATTAGGCACATTACCTTTACAGTGCACTAAATTAATTTATTATAATTGTCATTGTTCAATGATACACCAGGCTTTTCTGCCTTCCAACATTTGCTCTCAAGCAGAAACCACCACTTACTCAAGCAAAACAAGATTTAATCATATATGGTGAAAGACAAGGGGGAAGATAAAAGTTTTTCTTCCTCTGAAAAATATCTAAAATATTTAAATTCAGATATGGATAGCAAAGGGAAACTGGGTAACACTGCTGATAAGAAACATATATATTTTTTGGGTATCTTGCATAAGTTTAAGAAATTATGCTGCACTGTTCCATCTCTGGTACTAGAATTGAGGAAATGACCCAATAATCCTCTGACAATTCCCATACCTGTTCATATTTCTCCTAAACTTTTTTGCTGGACTCTTTGCCTGTTTAATACTAATATTCAAGTACCATTTACACTTGAAGATATATGTCATACTTTTCTTTGGGAGCATATGTTAAGTTGTTGGCCCATGGCAGTCATTTCAAGATACTTTTTGTCTGTCAATCCTAAAACTGGGTGTGATTAGTAACACATATTTCCCAAATCTTAAATTAGACCACCACCAGAAAGACATAATGATCTAAGCCAAACAGTTTAGATGAAGGTGATGGAATGATGCCATGAACAGAATATAAATTAATGATGGTAATTCTTATTATTGTAATAGCAATATAAAACCTGCATCTATCTTGTTATCCTAAAAACTAGACAAGGACTGCCAAAGGCTCCTGTCAAACATCAGTTATATACAGGGTAAAGGCCTCTGTCTAGTTTAAAATCCTTTATTAATTTCTAAGGGTTAATTTTCTCTTACAGCTAAAATATATAAAAGAAAGGAATGGGGAGATCCTAAGAGATTTGAAAAGCAAATAATGCCTGAGAACCTAAATCTGTTAGAGTAACACAGATCTAGGGATTTTCCTTTCAAGTTCACATAGAACTTCCTGATCTTCACAGTCTTATTCATGTCTAGTACAAAATCTTTGGAAATTTCTACTTTGTCTTAAGAACAAATTATTTGCCTTGGCATCTGTGTGGGCTCCAATCACAACATGCCAGAAGTTGATCATGGTTGAATATCACTGTTCTAAAGATGCCTGATCCAGTGTTTCCCACACATAAAAGTGTTCCTTAAGATTGAACATACCAGTGAATTTCCTAGTGTGGTCATGTTAAAACATTAGTGACAAAATTGTTGTGAAATTCAATTTTTTTCTTTTCACAGAGGGCTATGGCATTTACTGTGGCTTGAGTTTTTCCTACTCTGACCTAAAAGAAGAATCATTCATTTATTGCCAGAAAGTTTTATCAGATTTACCAAACTTTTTGTAATACTTAATACCTTTCCAAAAGGACTGAAACTGGGGGACTTCTCCTTCCAGTAAAACTCAGTGGCCACCCACTTTTTGTCTTTCCTTGAAGCCCTTGAAAAGATATCCTTGATTAAAAAAATCCACTGTCAGAAACACAACTGAAATTTAAATATTGAGGTTGTGCAGTATTCTGATTTTCTAACAACACAACACTACATTTATCCTGAGCCTTTATACTGAAGGATCCTAAACCATGATGCAAATACTGTAACTTTAGCACTCAGAGCCTTGAAGCATCAACTATTATAATTGTTCAGCCCATGAGGAAGTGAGGCAGACACAGACTGAATTAATCCAGGTTCACAGACAGTCAGGAAGGGTCCTCACAATTTTGATAATCAAAGGCTACAGGGATCACATGCAGAGATGCCCTGGAAAGGTTAGGGGAAGTGACAACTACCTAATTACTTAGGCAGATCATCACTTTAATCAGTTATTGTATGTTTTACTGAACCCCAGAAGCCATAAGAACCAACATTGGTAAGGAGATGCCATAACTGTACATACCAAAGACCAAAATCTCACAGAGCTTGCTGTCTAAATCACTTGCTACTGATTCTGAAATGTGGCTCACTGGCATTAAAATGAAATCATAAATTCCAAGCTAATAAGATTTTCTGCCATTATTAACATTAACTCCTCATGGAAACAGAACTGCCAGCCCCACCAGCAGGAGCTGAGGAGGTGGTGTTGCAAGACAAGCAGGTTTTGGGAGCAGTGAAAAGTCATGGAGCAAGGGAAAAGAGGAGGAGGAGAAGATGGTGTCAGGGAGGTCCATCTTAAAAAGAAAAAAGTGGGGAACAATATGTCCAAATGCACAGATGAGGAGTGGGAGGAGAAGCAAAGACAGAGGGGAAGGAGTTGAGCCCAACTACATGATCACAAACAATATTTTTGCCACTGAAGAAGTCACCACTATCCTGGTGAGACATAGCAGCCAGCCAGCCATACTATTATCACATAGCAGTAAAAGGTCTGAGCTGAAGGCATCACCCTGTGATGGTGACTCGATACATAATGCACTGACTTCTTGGCTCATGACCTTCTGGCCAGCCCTTAGGAGAAAGAAAATATGCAGTAATAAAAGACTCTTCAATCTAAGGGAAAAAGAAAGAAAAAAAAAAAAGGAAAGACAAGAAGTTGAAATTAGATAAATGGACTTTTTTTCTTTTTTATGCAGTGAATATAATTACCTATTAAAATCAAGTGATGTATTTTATAATACTTTCTTCAAAAAGATTACAGACATCTTTCAGGAGACAAATTTCAACTTAAAAAATCATTGCACTTAATAAAGAGCTAATAAGGAAAATCAGTGGCCAGTTATATGCAGAGGGTCAGACAAAAACAGTGATGGAGGACTGTTGGCATTGGTGTTACTCCTGGCACTGATGGAGGCCTGGAATAACACCGGCTGGTCTGTGCTGCCATTTTTTAAGCAAATTTGGCAAGTGGCACCTGAAAAAATTTCAGTTGCAGTTGAGGGATCTAGAGGTCTTCAGAAGCAAATGCATTTCTGAATTAACAATTTTCTCTCTGTAAACACAACTACACTGTTCTGGTCAGGGTCATTTTGGAAGGGTGTGGGAAGAGCATCAGGCTTTATCAAGAGACCAACATTTGTAAAACATATGTCCATACACATTGGCAATTATAGCAGAGACATCCTATCTGATGGTTTAAGTTACACTTATGTCTCTGTTACATGGTTGTCTAGAAAGATTGATTTCTAGCTACAGCCAGTATTGTGGACTAACTCTAGGGTTCACTTTGCCTAAATAAATAAGTAAATAAATAAATAAATATTGCTTGCTTACCTCTTGTGGCAGCTAAAACTTGTTGGATAAGCCTAGCTTTCCATTTCTGTATGTCACAGACCTGCATTCTGAATAATGTCAAATGCCCCTAAAATATACATCACAAAACTGTAGATCTGTTAAGATTTTTAATCTTGACTGGTGAGAATCAACTTTTCATTGCACACAGAGAACCCAATTCTCCTCTCCTCTCCCTCCAGAAATTAGACTGTACAGTGGAAAGGCTTCAAGTCATTGCTGTTTAACGGCAAATTGGCTTGGGGCATCAGCAGTACTAGTTCTAAAATCATTAAGTGAGCTGCCACCAATATATGTTTCACAGTCAAGCTACAGATAAATGGATGGTGAGATTGTCAAAGATGGAATTCAAAGTTACTGATGAGTTCTATCCTCATCCTTTGATTTTTTGAAAAATGATATTATTTAATATTTTCTTCAAGTGCAATGTATTTTTTTCCAGGTGGAAAATAAAGGACTGTGATAGGAGAAAACAAAGAATGTTTTTCCTCTCTAAAAAAATCAACTTCTCTCCCTACTCTCCTTTCCCCAAGACCAAATTCCATTAGTAGTTTGCTTTGATAGGAAGGGGTAAGATTTGTAAAAGCTTCTGAGATGAGGAGAAAGGAGACCTGAAAGAAAGAAAAATGACATATGTTTTTGTTGAGGGGAGAGCAGCATGACAGAGATATTTGTGGCTCCCACATTATTGATCCTGAGACAAAGGTACCCCTCAGAATTCCTGGGTTACAAATGAACATGTCTTCCCCCATCCTCATGCCCTATTAATCAAAATAAGCTCCCTCTTTGAATCACAGCTTTGCTTCTGTTGCAGGTCAGTAAAAAACATTGACTGAGGGTTGGGAAAAAATCCTTTCCAGGGGAAGCATGGCATGCAGTCACCTCTCCTCAGCTGCTGTGGATCACAGTCCAAGTGAGAAAGATGAGCAGATTTTTGAATGGGTGGCACATGAACTGATGAGTCCCCGTATTTCTAATGGCATGGTTTGATGACAATGTCTGTTAGAGGTTTTCATGCAAATTGTGAAATCACATAAAAGGTGTCTCCTGCCTGGAAGAGGTTGTTGCCTTCAATATACACAGCAGATTGAAAGGGTAAGATTCAGGGAAAGCATTGCTGTGTAGGTGCCTGTCCTATCTTCCTATGGAACTAAGCTAGGTTTTCTGCTTACTAAAGAGGCCAGGAAAGATATATAAAAACAATTACCTGTATTTCTAAGATATAATCAAATTTAGGATGGAATAAATGTTCTTCAATGGAAGTACAGATCACTATTTATTGATTGGAATGTAGCCTTATATGACTAGCTTTAAGGTTAGGCTTAAAATCTGAATACCTTAGATGAGACAATCTTCCCTGTCTTCTCTGAATCTTTTAAGCCAGGAACCCAGCCTCTTCAGCTTGTTGAATCTCAGGGAGGTTCATAGGAAGAAAGTCATTGGTGATTTTATGGAAAAAAATAGCGGTACCTTCAGCATTTTGTTACTCAATAAGAGTATTTCATGGCCAAACATATGGGTGAAACTGTGCTACACATGAGTCACAGGCATGGAAGATAAATATCTGAGACTCTCAACAGAGTGGTCATTTCATGTCCTTACAGATATTAACTCCCACCATAGTTAAAGTCATTGCCTGTATAGAAACACAGTTTATTGGCAGGAAACACGTGCAAAATCTGAGCCATTTTACAGACTCCTGACATATGTAGGGGCCATCAGGGATAGCAGAGTTATAATAGATGATGCTTCTCCAGCACAAGACATTTTTTATACCATGCACTGCATATCACAGGTTCTCAGCATCACCCAGAAATCTTTGAGAGTGATTTGTGACTTGTTTGAAAGGTTTTCTTATTTACTGCAGTGAAAAGTTTTTCAGTCTTCTCTAAACTCCACTTTGTTTCTTACGCAAACTGTTCCAAAGAGGTATCGAGATTCTCAGGAATATTATGTTAAATTGTTAGAAGGCTTTTTGCATAATCTTTTGTTATAAGCCTTTGGGCATTTAATATTTACTCCACACGGATTTATTCTGTTTTATTTTATTGTTAATGGTTAGAAAGAATGATATTCAGGTCTTTTCCAGCCTAAATGATTCTATGATTGTATTTTAATACTGTCCTTATGATTAATTGCAAAAGGACATTATTAAAGTGCAGATTCACCCCTTTCTTCCTAAGTCAATTCTACCAATGCCTGGGAAACAAGTGATTCTTCTTTTACAAGAAGATAAAATTATGATGAATGTAATATAAGGAATAATTGAATTAGTGTCATAACAGCAGCATAGACTTCAATTAGAAAAAAAATATTTCCATTGTGATAAAGTTCTGGCCATAAATTTCAGAAATCATACTTTTTCGTAGCCTTTTATTTCTTCGTTCAGGAAATATCTGTCACTGAGAACCTGAGGATGACTGTAGAAATGAAAGATTTCTCTTCATAGAAGACCAAAAGGAGAGGGGAAAAAAAAAAAAAAGCCTGTCCTGTAAATGAGATACCATTTTCAGGAATCAAGTTAAAAGGTAAAAGACACTTTGCTCCCAAGCAAGTGACTGTTAAGTCAAGGTGTTTTGTTTAACATGACAAAGAGCAAAATGTGATTCTATACGTCTGTCTTACCTGTAAAACATTTTCTCCCATTATTCAGAAAACAGGAAGAGGACAGAGATTAACAAAATTTGAGGGGACCAGATAGTAACATCTGAACTTGTTTACAGCATTGCTTAAAATGGAATAAAGTGATGGGTATGGATTTGTGCTGAAGGTTGTCAGTATCAGGCAGTACACTTTTAAACAAGGTCCTCATTATTATATAGTTTTATCTGAGAAGTAGAAAGAGGAGTGAACTTTTCTCATGGCAATACGGTGTTCTACATATAAACCAAAATCCCAAAGAGTGAACTAAGCTGCAGGTAACAAGTATGATGTCCAATGAAATCTTAAAAATTTTTGCAGGTCTGTGTGTACATATACATATGCATTTTGGGACCAGATGGTCCCAGTGGTTAATTACAGTGTTAGCTGTTTGTGGAAAAATAATCGTAGTGAAAGAAGGCTGACTTGAGAGAGAAGAAAAAAAGGAAAAAAAACCCAAGACATTTCCATACTGTTTATGTTTCATTTTCTTGCACATACTAAAGTACATTTACAAACAGGAGAACAGTTAAAGTGTCTTCAGGGAGCAGCCAAGTCCACAGCTATTGGGATGGACTCGAGTATTTCTCAAAATTACTTAAAAAATTGTTCTCTTTGTCTTCCATATTCCTTTCTCAGTATCTTTCACAAAAAAAACCCCAAACAAACAAACAAAAAACCAAACCAAAACAACAACAACAAAAAAAAAACCAAAAAAACAAAAAAACCCCAACAAAATAAAAATATGTATTTGTGATGTTTCTGTCTTTTTTCATCACAATAATAATTATTTATATAGCAATTTAAATAGCACTGTCACTTTCAGCTGCAGACATTGAACAGATACTTTGGGTAGTTACTGACAGAAGACCAGGCAGGACTGTACCCCGTTTTTATCCTGCCATTGTCACCATACAAACACAACATACAGCCCTGGCATTCCTAGGAATAAGTGTCGCTAGTGCCTCTTATTAGTGTTTATTATCATAACTGCTCATTGTATTGCCCATTATGTTAATGAATTAGAACAACAGACCTAAATGTTTGTTGTTGTATAAAGCTCATTAGTCTCTGAGAGGAACTCAATGCAACATGAAGGTTGAGGAGCTGGGTTGCAGGAATATTACCAATTAAGTCCTATATGAACACGCAATTAGGTAGGATGACATGCTTGATTTACGTTGCTTTATGGCTAAACTGGATAAACAGCATATCGCTGAAGACAAGAAACCTGCTCCCCCTTTGCTCATCCCCACCCTGCTGGAACCTATTCTAATGTTTCCAGTGGGAGCTCAGCACCCAAGAACGGCTGGACAAGGTTATTGGTGCCATCCTGAAGCTCATTTAACTCTCTCTGCTGAGCTAAAAGGATGGGGGCAGAGTGTGTTTGCGTTGTGGCACTTGTTTAGCTGCTCGCCCCTTTCTCACTGATGTTTGGTCTTCATGGGGTGTTTTTCCTCAGTACCTCAAGCCTGCAGTGACTGTCAGTTTATAAATGGCTTTATCCCACATCATAGTTCTTGAAATAGAGCACTGGACTTAATTTAGATTTCTCCATCAGCCCTTGCCTTCCCTGAGAACACACACCAGTATTTATTATGCAGTACATAATGCAGCATACACCATTGCCCATCACACACACATACATTGTACATCAACATGCACCATCGAGTGTGATTCTTGTGAAGCATCATTCTTCCTTAACTTTCTGTTCCCTAAGTATGTATTTGCATCATTATACGCATTTATCCCAACTGAGGGGAGATGCAGTTGAAAGGCACTTTCAGAAGTTGTCACCTCCAGCTTCTCAGCCATAAATTGTTACCTCCCAACTGAGACTTGGTAACTGATCGTATGAGCACTCCTAATTGTTTCAGAGCAAGGTGAAATTTCAATAATGAATTAAACTATGGAATCAGCAACCATTAAATAGCAACATGTTGATTTTTTTTTTTTTTCAGTGTAACGCATTTTATTTCCAAAATTAGAGGTTACACGTACAGGTAGAAACCCAACAAGAGCCAGGAGACTGCTAGTGAAAGACACAGGCAGCTGATCAGCAGTATCTTGTTCGGTACGAGGCACCTGTCTCTCACAAATGTGTCTTTCAAAAAGCTGCATCTCCCCAGTCTTCTGGCTTATTCTGTGCTGTCTTTGGCACCTGCACAATCAGTTGTTGACCTCTGTTTACAATGATGCTGGCTTGGCACTGAAACCAAGCCGTAGAGACAGTGAGGTACAACTGAGAGACATTTTATGATGCTGTGCCTTACTGCCTGAAATGCTGCACATGGACAGTCTAAATTGTGGAGCTGTACAGAGGGTTTGAGTTTGCCTCACTTTTTCTAACTGTTCTAAGCAAATATGTGTGGTGTGGCTACATACTAGGACATTTGTTGTGTGGGTACATAGTGACTCAGAAATCAAGCTTATTCTTGGTGTTATATTAATCAGAACAATATAAAAGTGCTATAAGTCAGTTTTGGTAAGACAGTAGGGGAGCTACACATCTTTTACCCCTTACTGTTCCTGTATGTGCAATACTAGTGCACCATTTGCTGTTTCAGCAGTGTGGCAGGCTTTTGCATCCTATCTCTTTGTTAATACTGGGATAGAATAGTCAAAGTCCTCTCCTATTCTAAATTGTTGATAAATACTGCATCCCTCTCATAGTCTTTTCTCCTCTTCAGCATGAAAAAATGTGACGCTTTCACCACTGCATTGCTTTAGAGTTTAAAGTTCTGAAATTTCTCATGAAAAAATAATAACAAAAAACTTGGACTCATCAATAGGGAAATTAGTCTGTTTCAGAAACTAATGTAGCAAGCAGCTTGGAATGGAAGTGAATGCTTAAAAAAGAACCTGAGAGGCACAAAATGTCAGTTTAGAATGGAAAGGAGAAGCAGCTGTTAAGGGGAAATGGGGAAGTTCAGAAGCATGATTCATTGGGCATACACACACAAACAAACTAATCCCCACAAAAACCTAGAACAACCCCTAAAGGGAGAAGAGAAGAGAAGAGAAGAGAAGAGAAGAGAAGAGAAGAGAAGAAGAGGGGATCTGCAGTTACAGGAAGAGTTGAAAGGAAACAGTTACAGGTAGCTCTGATGTGTTCAGAAAGTCTCTTTCGGGATCTTTCATGGTTCTAGCCTGGAGGCAGAGGAGGAGGACCTAACAGGAGGCAGTTGTGCATCTGTAGAGCCTTCATTGGACACCAAGAGAATTTCTGTAAGGATTTCTAAAGATTTTGCTGCTGTCCAGCTTTTTCTTTCCTAAACATCCTACCCGAGCATGTACTTTTCAATGAGTGGTTAGAGATCATTAGTTTTGGAGACTGTTATTTGAAACAGGCTGCATTTCTTCACACAGACACATCCAGGTTATCTCAGCCCCATCCTGAAGGACCTATTTTTAACACTGTGATTATCTAGTTGTCTTCTCTCCCACGGTCCTCGAGCTTTGGCAGGAGTGCAAAGTGATGTGCATTGTTAGGAGTAGAGGCAACCCCTGAGCTCTCCATTAGAACCTTCCTGCCTGTTTGACTCCAGTCAGGTTGCCTCAATACTCCTGTAGACTCTGCTGGTCACTTTAATCTGGATTCAAACAAGTAATTCTTGATTGCAAGTTTCCTAACAAGTGTGAAATATCCCAAGGTCCTTTGCACTTCCCTCCATTTTAAAAAGGAGCTTTTTCATGCAAGAAGGCAGAAATAGAGACACTGTTCTCAGGTACTTCATGAAAAGCAGTGAAAGGTGAGAGGTATGGTTATTAGTAGGAACGAAAAAGGAATTTTTTTTTTAATTTTTTTTTCCATCTCTATCGAGTGTTTGCTGGAAGGACTGTTTCAATCTGCTCCTTTAGCTGGTAGATCAAGTGTCCTGTTCCATCTACCTGCATTGGTTTTCCTTGATTGAATGGACTGAAGGTGAGAAGCCTCTAATGTGGGCTGATGAAAGTGGAGCTGGCACTCCACAGAAATGAGATAAAGGTGGCAGGTCTGATTTTTCAAACTTGACTGAGAACATCATTCCACTTTGTCTCATTTTTAACCTTCAGCTTCAAAGACAGGGGAAAGGTAAAAAGGAAGGGGTAAGATTCTTAAGGGCTAATTCTGAACATTGATCTTCCCAAGTATAAACTCTATGGAGGTCATTTTATTGTCAGACTTTTAAAAATCAGAATTTGTCTTCTACAGTGTCACATGCAGATAGAGCAAGACTTTAAAAAATAAAATTAAAAAAATTCACTCTCTCCCACATCTGGTGCTTTTGAAAGACACCACTCTGTGTCTCTGTAAAGGAGCAGGAATTTACAATCATCTCTGGTTTTGGGCGTCATTCATGGGAGTTTGCTGAAAAACTTTTTGAACCTGCTTTTTGTGGGGAGTAAATTTTTGTAATCTTTCCTTAGAGTTTGTTATTTACTTGATGCTTCTGCAAAAGTTAGGTCTTTTTTGTCATGCTTTTTTGTCAATAGCTGTTCCATGTCCCTGTTGAGGGAGCTGTCCCCAGTTTTAGAGGACAACAGCTCTAAGGAAGACATGACTAAAACCCATCTGGAATGGAGTCAAGTTGTTTGCAAAGTCTGGTTAATTATCATAGTAGGAACAAGATATTCACTGCCATGTGCTTCCTAAAAATTTAAGGTGAAAGAGGAGTGAATGAAAAAGAGTGCAAAAAAGAGTCCCAAATATTAAAACTGATGCTGCAGATTTTGAAATCTAGGCTTTCCTGTTTTCTGGAGATCAGGATCATTTGAGCTAGAGGTGGATCCTAGAGGGACCTGTGGCTTAGTCTCAGCTTATCTAGCTTTAGACAATTACTTGAAAAACTTCTACTGGTCTCATAATAACCAAAGTTAGTCAAAGGTGGGGAAGGGTTATTTTCCATAGGGAATACAACCACTTAACGTTTGAATTGTTAATTTTTGCTACACTGACTAGAGCGATAGCTCAGGACGGTCGCACTCTAAGCTTTAGTGTCTTATTTAAATACATGGAAAGATCTGGGCCACTGTGTCTCATCAAATCAGTCTTGAAACTAGATGGATTTTACCCTGATTTTTATTCAGAACCAAGACCATTCCCTAATCACAAACCTGTACAAACTTCATGGCAAAACACAAGGTGTAATTTCCGAGCTGAGCTGAGCAGTAGGATCTTCTGTGGTATCCACCAGTGAGGAAAGAATACCTTTTAGCCATGGCACAAATACACTGGTGGTGAAGTAAAACAGCTTAGAAAGGAAAGGTCGTCCTCCTCAAAACCAAACTAACGGTGAACAAACTCACAGCCTTAATGCATACCGATTAAAAGGAAATCAGGATGGGTAATTAACTCCTCTCTCAAGTGTTTGTACAATTCACTTTCCCTCTGCTGCATTTCCTGAGCACTCCTGGTGCTAAACTCTGAAGACATTGAATAATGACTTAGACCACTGAGTTAAAAGTTTATTTTCTTAAAAGATCTGTTCTGCCATTCAATTCATTTCACACATTGCCTTCCACCAAGCAGAACAATAAAATGAACTATAATCATAAATCCATGGGTGTTTTGAGGTAGCCCATTCATAGTTTCTCAGACTAACAATATGAGGCAGCCTGCAGCACCAGGGGAGACGTTAAATTTACGTTGTTAAATTTTCACCCTTACCTCTATAATTTCTCCGAATCCCCCATTCTCCATTTAATACAGACTGCTAATCTGTTTTGTGTTTATTTTTCAAACACAGGCCTTCTGCCTCCTACACCATTCAACATCCCACCTACCTCCCCTCCCCCTCTGACTTTCCCAGAGCAAACAGCGCATTCAGATCGAACCAGATTGACAGGTGTGTGACAGATGGATGGACAGAAAACTGGATCAGTCCAAACTCCTTGGCACTTGAAAAATTGACAACACAACCAAAGCAGCGTAACGGGGAGAGATAGATTGGCAAATGGAATAAATGGTCCCCGGAAAGTTTGTGATTAATCTTTGCCCTGTCAAGTAATGGCCTGATAATGCAGGAATTTAATGGGAAAGACTTCTGCTAGTTCAGAGGCATCCATTAGTGTGGAGTAAAGCAGGAGACAGTAGTAGGCAATGTTCTTTATCACAGCCTTTGTAAATGAGAGGAGATTATTAAAATTGAACCATCTGCACCCCAGCTCCACTTTCCTAAATGACAAGTCCGCATCTTTCCACTCTTCTGTTCATAAGGGGTGACACTTGTGGGTTTGCAGCTCTCTTCCTGGAAACATCCCATCTTATTTGGTCTGTTACATGCTTCTCTTCTCCAGAATGGACCAAGCTACCTAATGAAGTTGGCACTGGAAAAGAAATATTGTGTTAACTAAAAGGTGTATACTCTTCAGAAAGTGATGTTTCTCAGTCCTGTCTTAAAAAAATTATGTTTTCCTAACTTCACACATCATTTGGCTCTGCCTCAGTTTCCCTATACATAATAAGGCTGTTCCCCAGCAACAGGGCACTGTGAAGGATTCTGCTAGGCAAGTCCAAAAGAAAAATTCTGTGTCTAAACAAATGCTGGTGTTGTCTCAGGTCTAAATTGTGCCTCACATGCTATGGGTGTTGGTTAGTAGCATGCTAGCTTAAGGGTAGGTCTGATTAGGGTAAGAACACATCTATTCTAGTATTCTGTTTATAAAGACAGTTGTAGTGACTGGGGACATAACAAAGGAGTAAGCAATAACATTTCCACTGAAATTTATGTTGTAAAGACATCGTGTTCTGAAGTCATTTGGCTCAGTAGGTACTAATTGGTATCTGTTTGGTTTGTCTTTTTGAACTTTTCTGAACTTTGTTGCCTCAGCATCTCCAGCAACAAGTGCTTTAATTCTGTACCACTTCAGGGGGAAAAAATAGCTTTTACTTTCAACATGCTTGTCTTCTCACTTCATTAGCTTCAAGTATTCAAAGCAGGTGGTAACACTTGTGTCTTTAGCCCTTCAATTCCATCCAGGGGCTTATTGCACAAGATGTCAAGAGGATAGGGAAGGAGCTGTTGGGCAAAGGATCCCAAGAAAGGAGCAGGCAGATGTGATGCATCAGTGGTGCGATGTTTACTCTCCAAGAAGCCTGGTACAGACTGAGATACCAGAGGCCTAACTGATATGAATAACTGAGTCACCTTCACGTTGGCAAGGAGGGGACTGGCTGGGGAGTGAGAGGGGAGCCCAAGTGCTCAGTCACATCAGTGCAGCTGTAGCACTGGGGGAGGGAGGATGCAGGGGGGCGGAAGAAGCTCATTATGACTGATAAATAGAGGGCTCCTGTTGTCAGCAATGTCATTGTGTTCACCTTTTTATTTTTTTACAGTCCCCTCTTTCCAGCTGTGTAATTAATTAATGGATTGGAAGTGCTTAGTTTCCAGTGTTCTACAGGTTGACCTTGCACCTTCCCCTGCCTGTCTGCAACTGCTGTCAGTAGGTCCAGCTTTCACCAAAGACACCATCTCTCTAACCATCAGCCCCCATGCTAGTAATAGTTGATCCTGTACGTTCCTTCCCATGCTATTTTCATAGTTCTGAGAAAAAGAAAGCAACAACCTTCTTTTTTGCTGGCATTTTTACATTGAATTTGCACTAGGATAAACATTGGCACAAGGTGCAGGTCCTCATGAGCCAAAGGCTAGGATTAAGATCACAGACATTTTAGTTCCTGGAAGGAGGGATGATCATATAATTGGATGACTGCCCAAAATAATGCATGCAATCCAAACTAGATTTTCTGGTTATTCAGCAGCCAGTGATGAGAGTGCCTCTACTCTCACACCCAATGCAGGTAACTGTCTCAGAATAGGATAAATCTCTTCCAAGAGAAGTATTTTCCTTATTTAGGCTAGGTGGACTATAGAGGTTAAAGTACATATTTGTGTTCAAGGTAGCTAAAATTAGGCAAGATATGTTTCATCCTCATTATGTGTGCCTCGTACTTGTAAACAAGATGAGTAGATCCACTTCTTCACCTCTTGTTTATATCTTTAAGCAGATGTGTAAAGGCACACAGTGTTACAACAGTTTACAAAAAAATTGCAGTTGTTAATGGGGACTGAAGATCTTGTACCAACAGGGACCCCATAACTTCAGTCCATAACAGAACTCTTACTTTTTGCAGTATGTGAATCATGAGCTTTACAATCAACACCATGAATGAAAGTCTGGGTAAATACACTTGGTGACCTCACTGGCAAATCTGCCCAACAATTTCACAAAACAGACTCGGGCTATTGATCAAGTTGGCTGGAAGGGATCTTTTCACCTCAGGGTCTCTAGACTACATTTGACTTAGGGCAGCCAAGAGCAAAAGTGGCTGTTATCAAATGATAGGAGCAAGCTGAAGGTCTCAACCTATTCTCTGGAGAAATAAGTCCAGGGTATGGAGATCTCAATCAATTTAAGTTATACTAGGGGTGACTGACTAGGTTCACATCACAAGACCAGTCTTCCCTTGGTTTTAGGCCTGAATGCATAAGAACACACTTATTTAATCTTTTAGTTTGACATAAGATTGGAAGAAGGTCTGAAAGACCATTAGCAAATCTGCCAGTCTATTGCTTCACTGTTTCAGTTTCTCTATAAAAGCCAATTTTTTAAAACTAACATATCCCAACACTGACAGTCTAAAACTTTCAACTGCCTTAATGAAGTATAATAACTAATTCAAGACTCTATTCCCCAGCCTCACCTTTTCCAAGAAGAAATACACCCTACATAGGAGCAGGATTACCTAAGCAAGTTGCAGGAATGTGCCCATAAGTGTTGGGTCAACCACTTTATTACTCTAGTGTACAGCTCTTTTGATTACTCATAGGCTTTGTCATATATTTATTCACCTAAGCAAAACCCCACCTTTCCTAAGAGCTTTACTGACTCAGACCAAAACTCCACCTTGTCCAGCAGCTTCTCCTGCAACAGTGACTCTAAGTAAATGTTCGAATAAAGGTGTAAGAGGATGGCAAAAACATTTTTGGCATTTAGTTTCAACACCCTTGCAGCAAGTTCATGTTCAGGCATTTTCTGAGGTGAGCCATTTGCAATTAGGAGTGTTGGGTAGATTTTATTTTCTTGAATTCTCCATAGCTTTCAGATTTATGAAGGTGTTTCATACCTGTATCTAGGAGCAAGTTGATTCATAAGTCTAAGTACTATATAATCAACTCCCTTTTAAGCATATTTTCAGCATACTACATGTTAATTATGCTACAACCAAATTCCAGATACGATTTTTTTATGGCAGATCTTCTCTCTCTCTCTCTCCTTTCTTCTCCTCCTTAGAGAGAAGATCTGCCATAAAAAAATCGTATCTGGAATTTGGT
>JANPWX010020040.1:1173740-1201240 GCA_024734555.1 Trochalopteron elliotii
CTTCCCTTCCCGGAACTTCCCTTCCCGGAACTTCCCTTCCCGGAACTTCCCTTCCCTTCCCTTCCCGGAACTTCCCTTCCTGGAACTTCCCTTCCCTTCCCGGAACTTCCCTTCCCGGAACTTCCCGGAACTTCCCGGAACTTCCCGGAACTTCCCTTCCCGGAACTTCCCGGAACTTCCCTTCCCTTCCCGGAACTTCCCTTCCCTTCCCTTCCCAGAACATGTGTGAACTACAAGGGAAACAGGCTCAGAAGAAAACCAGCCCACAGAAAACACAGATCAGTCCTCAGGAGAGAACAATTAGAACTCCAAAGTCAGTTTCTGAGACCAATTTTATTACAGTGCTGCCTTCTTTGCTGGGATGGGATCTGGGGGGAAAGCAGCTGGCAGTGGGTTCTCTTGTGCACTTTCCATTCTCTCTGACTGTTCTCTGCATGTGAGTTCGATGGTGTTTGTGTTTCTCCTCTTTAAATGCACATCAGCATTTCAAATGAAACTTCGGACCACCTCCGTGGCAGCCTTTTAAAAGGATACAGCACGAGATTCCCCTGTCTCCTTTCCTCCGCTGGAGAGCAAAGGCAAACCAGAAGAGGGATATTAATGTGCAAATTAGCGCAACCTGACTGGCTCCAGATTGCTACTTAGAATTTGCATATTAATAAATGTTTTTGTGACAGCATTTAGCACATCAAGAAGGGCAAAGATTAAAAAAAAAGTCAACAAGATTTTTAAGCTTTTCCTTTATATTCCCTTCTCCTCACACCCACAGCCTCCTGTATATATATCTATATCTCCTTATACCATATCCACATGTGCTTAGGTTGCATATCTATAGGTCAATTCATGTAAATCTGCCCAGCTCTTGACAGATGTGAGGTTTGCAGAACTGCCCTGCGTGAAGTTGGAGAAACAGTTCTGTGCTGGAAGGAGAGCAGGCAGCTTTGCCCGTGAATGTATTTGAATAAGTGTGTTTTATACACACGCTCACAGAGTTAGAAAGATAGATGTAGGAACTGGACAGTATCCCTCCCCCACCCCCGTTTCAAATCTTTTTCCAACAGGCGCTTTTATCCCATTCAGCTGAATAAATTGGGACTCTTGAAACTGTGATCTTGACAGATGTGAGCTTTTTTTCTGAGCTGCATTGGAAAAAGATAGATAGTGAAAAACCTCCAGGGCATTTGGGCTTAGTGGAGCCAGTGAAAAGGGTTATTTCCAAGCATGCTGAATAATGCATCCCTCTGAATTCCTTAGTTCTCTCTTTCTGTCCTCCTTTCTGCCTTCCGTTCTCTCTTCCTTTAAATACTTTGTGGATGAAATGTTGAATGCCCTCCCAGAGTTCTTCCACCACCACAGGAAAGTTTCGATCAAAATCTTACCATGCAATGGGCCTTTAAAGTGTCTCATGTGAGTAGTCTGTGGAGGTCAGAAAAAGAGGGGGAGAAAATGAACAGATAGATAAACAGAGCAAGTTACATGTACATAACTGGTACATTAAAGGTATATTTCCTTATTTCAGCTAATTAGTTGTCACATCAGTCTTAAGCAGAGAAACTGGCTGATAGCCAGCCTACATTTTCTTTTTTCAGAAATCTCTGTGTCAAGAACATATGTTCAAAGAGACTCTCACCTCTATTAGATTTGTCTCCCTGGCTTATTTTTGTTTATCTATGACATGTTTATCAAAACAAGAAATAACTTGAAATTATCTCATTGTCAACACTTTTCTTTGTTCTCCTCAAATTTCTTTATCCTTTCCCAGTTGGAGCTTTAAATTTGTGCTAGTTGGTCAAGGAAGGATTAGAGATTGGAGCGAGGAGAAACACAGTTTCAGATTTAACTGAACCAAAATGTACAATTTCTCTATGAAACAAAGGGAAAAAAATGTAATCTCTTTCAGGATAAATGTGAAGTACTTTGTTCTTGCCTTGCTTCATACAAGACAGATGTGGGAAAGTTATGCAATTATCGTTTGGGGTTTTTTTCTTAATTGCCCCAATTTTGGGGCAATTTTCTTTAGTTTTTTAAAACAAAGGCATTTTGAAAAGAAAAGCCCAATTTCCAAACACAAAGGTTTTGTTTTTTCCTTTGGCATTTCCACCATAAAGCACTTTGTCTCTGACTGCATTGAAATGCAGTGTTTTGACATTTTGCTATGTGGATGTCGGGCTAAATGTCTTGCCTGAAACCACAGAGGGAATTAAGACTGCATCTCTTGAGCCTTCGGTTAGCCCTTAACCACTGAATCATCCTCCCTCCTAGCAACTTTTAGGAATTTTTGAGCAAAAGTGAGCCTGTGGACAACAACATGGAGAGGGACACATCCCTTTATCAGACCCTCATGAGCAGAGACAATCCCAAGTGGTTTGTGAAGAGGGGTAGGCACATACCCCCCATGCTGAAGTTGGCATCATCTGTCTTTTTGCTATGCCTCCACTACAAAAACAAAGATTTAAGAGAAGCACAACAGTGGCACACACACCCTTGGGCCACACATCAGTGAGTTTGCTGGCAAGAGCAAAGCTGCCGTGTCTCTGCAATGTTTTTGTCAGGATTATCTGACTCCCAGTCAAGGTGCAAACAAACCTGAGGTCTTCTGTCAATAGCAGCGTGTGAGCTGAGAATCTCAATGTCTTCTTAAAGAAAGTTTGGGAGTTCTTTGAGGGGAAAAAAAAATAAAACATGTGGGGAAAGATTTCTATACCAACATTCCTAAAGTCACTAGGAGAATCATAGTAAAGTGAAGACAATGTGAGATTATATCCTGATGTGTCTTTTCAAGTATTGTATTTGGCTTGTTTTTTAACACGTCAAGTAGCCTTTACTGCATCTCTTGGGACCCTAGTGCATCATATCATTTCCATGAGTCTTCCTCCATTTTACCTTCATGGTGTCACACAATTACGCCTTGCAATAAACCATCATTAATGTAAATTACTGCAGAACTTCCTGGTTCTGGTTCTGGTTCTGGTTCTGGATGACATTTCCACAGTTGTGCTCAATAATCCCGGTGCTGCTCTGCTCCAGCCCAAAATCCCTCTACACCTCTCTGAAAACAAGTTACGTGTATCCAGGTCCTGAGAGATGAGAAAATTGGACCCCACAGACCGATACAGAACTTGTGACACAACTGTAGGTTCAGGTGACAGCCAATGAAAGCCCTGATTTAATTGATCCTAAGTCCATTTATTTGACCTAAACAGAATTCACACATTAACCTTACCACCTTATCCCTCCCTTACTCCCTGTTTCTTGCTCCATCCCAGTTTCTACCACCCTTTCTAGTTTTCCTTCTTTTCACAGTATCCTGAAGCATTTTGTTCCAGCTGTCCTTCATCAGACCATCATCTACAGAAGCCCATAAGAAACACCACAATATCTTCAGAGCAAAGTCTTTGCTTTTCACACAGTCTTCTCCTTTGGGTGGGGAGGTAGAAAAGAGAAGGCACAAAACATTTCTGACAGACATCAGTTACATTGCTTTATTTGGGGCTGGAAGGCAGTTAAGGGCTGAAGATGTAAATAACATCTTTGTGCAGCAGAAGGAATGGGGCCCAGTTTCCCATGTTATGCAATATCCCTCTCTTCTCTCATCACATCCTTTTTGTAGATTCCCCTATGTCTAATATAAAAAAGTGAACATACTTCAGTTTTCTCTCAAAAGAGGTTTACAAACCTTTCCTTCACTCAACTGTCTAGTTTCATAAACATCCAAGGAAAGTAATGTCTTTTTTTTGTCTTGAAGAATTTTCTTTCTCTCACTCTGTCAAATTTGGTTAAAATTGCTCAGCTGTTTTAAGAAATATTGACAGAGAAAGAACGGGACAAACATAGCTTGTTACGTGCTATGTAACAAGCATAGCACGGTTCTGTAAATCTTATTTCCTTAGGAAAACTGGGTAAAACAGGATATTGAGGATTCAGCCTGGTCCTGTGATGGACTTGATCACTGTCTCTTACTGATTCCTTGTGTGGAGGGCAGGTGTCAGAGCTTTCACTTGGAAGTGATCATTGTAACTGGGTATGCTGGATGGGTTCATCCTACCTGCGTATGTTGAGAGCAACATCACGAAGGTTTTTTCATAAAGTCATACATTTCAGATGTCCTGAAATGTATGACTCTGTGTCCTAAGACATACAGTATTTCAATATGTCCCGAAAAGCTGCATAAGCTTTCTCTTCCCATTTTTCCGACTTCACTTCCCCCTCTTTCTTCTTGTCTTCTTCCATCCTCAGTCAGCCTCTTTCTCACCTCTCTCTGGTGTTCGTCAATAAATATTCAATTAGTGCTTTCCTATGATATAGATCTATGCGTGCCAGATAAGAACATCTTCACAGGATGAATGGTGCTGCTAAGTCTGGCAGCTAATTCTATGCAGATGCAGAAAGTCTGCTGGAAGTGACTTTACAAAATGGAGTGCTCCAGCATCCCTGTTTTATTTTTTAATGCAGATGAGAATTTAAAAGCCTGTGTTTTCTACAATTAATTTTATGTACTATTCTTCTCAATTATTTATGTTCCCTGAATGATAAATGGACTGGTGGAGAGGAAAAGAAGACTCAAGGTAGAGGGAATCTGTAGCAAGAATCCTTTCCCCTCATTAGTTATTTATTTATTTTAGACTGGAATAGCAGCCCAGATGATAATTAAGAGAATGAGGGCCCTAGATCAACAGGTAATAGGAGATCAGTTTATCACCTAGCAAGGCTCAGAGGAAAAAGACCAGAACAGAGGATGGAGGTTTAGTCATAATTTTGCCACAGATTTATTTAATGTGCTTCGTCAAATCCCTTATCTTCCCCACTTGCAAATAGGAGGAGATAGCTGTTTTTTGCAAAATAGAAATGGATAGCACAAGTAAGCACAAATTCTGTAGCTGATGAAAAAGCAAAACGTTCATGGATTCAGATAGACTTTCCTTGCATATATCAGTGTTGATCCTGAGCCCAGGTGAAAGCTGAATTCATTAAAGTCATGTTCATCCAAAGCCAGAAAAGTAAACCCAGGGGTAAATTTTGATGTTGGAAGGGGAGAGAAGAGTTACAGGATGCCATCCATAGCTTCTGTGCCAGTGCCTCACCATCCTCACAGCAGAGAATTTCTTCCTCGTATCTAATTTAAATCTACCCTCCTTCAGATTAAGGCCATTGCCCTTCATGCTATATCTACAAATCCTTGTGAAGAGTCTGTCTCCAGCTTTCTGGTGGTCCCTTTAGGTGTTGGAAGATGCTATAAGCTCTCCTTGGAGTCTTCTCTTCTTCAGGTTGAGCAAGCTGAACCCTCTCAGCCTGTCTTCACAGTAGAGGTGCTCCAGCCCTCTGGTCAATTTAGTGACTCTCCTCTGGACTTGCTCCAACAGATCAACATCTTTCTCATGTTGGGGGCCCTGAGCTGGACAAAATGCTCCATTTATTTTTTTATATATTTTATGCCTTCATGTGAGTTCTTGGCATAAGTCTTACACAGCAATACAAACGTGCTGAGGAGAATAGCCTTCCCCTATAAAGCAAATGCCTGCTCAAATCAGTGGACATTTGAAACCTCTGGAGAGAGAGCCGGACCCTCTCTGACTTCCAGTCCATTTCTGAGGGTTTTGGAGAAGCAACAGGATGGCATTTGGGGCCTTTAAGAAATTGATTCTAAAGACGTAAGGGGATTATTTTAGAGCGAAAGGGAGGAGACCCCATTAAAATAGCACTGAAATGGAAAGGAAGCTGAACAAATGGAGATGTGTTAGGCTGAGAGTTGTTTGAAGTGAGACATTTTCCTTGAGATATTGATTGGGTTTTTATGCCATTCTTAACCTAAATCAGATCCTTAAAAACAAACAAAAGCAACCCTGAGGAAAAAAAAGTACAAAAAACTAAAACCAATGAACAACAAATATATATATATATAAATATATATATATATAAAGGGTTATTTTAGGACTGAGAAGAACAGCCAGGATTTTCCTTCCTCACATTCTGCTTTCCCTAAAATAGTAGTGCTTGCTTGTAAGAGAGACATCTTGGCAGTAATGTATATTATTTTCTTTCAAGTTCATTTATAAGGTTAAAATCATAAGGTTTGTGAGTTCTGGATGGAATTTTTTTCTCCTTTCTAAATTTATTTCAGCATAAAAGACTTGAGTTGGAAGGAAAACAATGGAGGTAAAAATTACCCACTGGAAAGAACTAGGGATGAAGCCACTTGAAAAATTGCCAACTTTCAGAGACAAATTCATACTAATTTTAGACGTTTCAAACACTTTCACAAATGTATTTTTATTCACAGTCATCCCATTGTGTTTTCATGGTTCTTTAAGAAAGCAGGGCAAGGTGGTGGTAGGAGGATGGTAGATCAGCATAGAGACCTTCTCCCAGTTTGGGAAAACTAAGGTAAGCAATTTGGTTAATTTCATACAAATTAGAGTTTATCAAAGTGAAAATTAGAAAAATCAGCTATAAATTGCAAATTATACTGTAGATATAAATTGCCTGGTCCTTTAAGGGTCCTTTACATCTGGAGTAATCTCTTCCACCATGACATTCAGAGATGACTGAAATTAAGGCCTTTGATACTAGAACAGTTCCTTCCAGGGTGAGGGGAGGGAAACCACCACCAAAACCAGGAAAAAATTAAAAAAAAAAAAAAAGAGAGAGAGAGAAGAAATCCATCAGACTTATAGCATAAATGTTTGTCTTTGTCATAGAGGCTGTTAGATTAGTTCAGCTTCCATAATCTATTTAATTATTGTCTTTAATGGGACAGTCATTAAGCGAACTAGTTACTTTCTGTAAACATATTGAGAAGTATCTACATTTTTTGCACCAGCCTGCCACCTTCTGAACCAAAGTTGTGCACTCATCTCAGTGACATTCCACTCTTTTCAGAAGAGATGCTGTTATGAGACGGAGAATGGGAATGATTTCACCAGTCTATCTATTCCACTTCTGAGTTCTATTAGCAGTGGAAGATAATAGCTGGAGAGAAACTGGAGTCTTTGCCCCACTTTTCTCTTTTTTTTTTTGAGTCTATTGCACTATTGTCAGTGAAATTTGTGAGTTCTGTGTTGAGGAACACTTGAAAGGTAGGGATCAAGCTGAAGCTGCAGGTTCATTTTCCTAGTGACAAACTAGATGTGCTAATGAAGCACTATTTCCCTGCTTGTCTCTGAGGCTAGAGAGGGACCTATTTCACTGATACACCCAAAGATACCACGTGGTTTGGAGACTCTGTTACTTTCTAGTGAAACAATAATTAGGCTGAGTGAACAATTACAAAAAGTAAGGTGGGAAATGTAACCAATCTCTGAATTAAGAGCCAAATCCGTAAAGCACCTTTGAAACACTTGTTTAACCTTTGCTCAGAATTGCTTTTAAATAAATCTTTTAAATTTTAAGGAAGGGGAGACTCTAGATCTCAGCAGAACCTGGACCTGACCTAAATCTCACTATACCACTGAATTTACGTATGACTAGTGGCACTTGTTTGGGTTTTTTTTTACTTCTTTCTCAGTGTTCGTTCTCATTGTCTCTGTTCCTTTTTTCTCCTGCCGATTTTTTCCTGTTTATTGTGCTCCTAGAATAAGAACAGATCTGAATATGTTCAGCTCCTAGGAAGGGGTTTGACCCAGTGGTTGCTAGGTGATTAGATGTTTTGATGATGGAAAGTCATATAAACAGATAGCAAAAGCAGTATCCAAAATACAGCATCAAGCAAGTGTGAAAATATGTGGGTGATGAGCCTCTAATTTTACACTCTTCATCTTTCCACATGAGGCTGTGAGTTTACAGCTTGCGTGGATACTATCTAGATGCCTGTTGTATGAGGATGAGAGGTGCTGGAAAAAGGTAAGGCTATCTTAAAATAAATACATAAACTCCCCTTAGCTACCAGTTGCAGCAAGAAACCAACCATTAGAGCTTCCAGTGACAATGGAGAAAATTGGAGAAAACAAACTGCTCAAAATGGTGTCCCATGCCCCAAAGTGGCTTCAAATACACTGGTAATAAACAACATTCCAGAAATAAACCTTTTTTTTCCTTCCCCCTACCCCCCACATGTGATTAGCTCATCCTAGTCTTCCATTTAGGAAGCAGGAAGTCATGAGGCAGAAAAGACACTACAATACCAGCCTGCTATTTCTTGCTGAGTAGCAACAGGCTGCAGAGTGGACACACTGCTTTTTCTGGATGTGGCAAAAGGTTTCTTTCAGCCCCTAATTTGCAGTGTCAGAGTAACCCATTATCAAGACGATTAAATTTAAAGAGACTGCAGTAAATGCTAGCATACAGAAGACATCAAGCATCATTAAAATGTAATTGGAAGCTAAGCTTAATGAGGTAAAAGGAAAAAAAAAATGCCCAGAATCCTTTAGGGTTTTCTGCCCCCCCTCCCCCTTTACTTGCTTTGCCTGAGCCAGCACTACTGTATTGAAAATTATAACATGCAAGCTGCATTATTATTTGCTGTTCTTGCAGCAGCTATAAGGGCACGATGTTTAGTGTAGCTTTGCAATGAGTGTATAAATTTATATTTGCTGTAATTTTAGACTAAAGCTGGGAATGCTTTTGCTTTCTCAAAGTCTAAAGTTTCTGGTAGAAGCAAAGCTAATCTAGTTTTGCTCATCTAGAGCAGACAAAACTGGCCAAATGGAAACATGTGCCTACTGTTTTGCACTCAACCATAGACAGCAGTGGGTTTCGAAGCAGCATGATTCCATCTTTCCTGAGGACAACAGGAATAGTGAGACAGGGGAGCAAAAAAATTGAAAATAATTGAGAGGGGAGCAGCACTCAGGGTAGCTGGTAAACCAGAATGAAAATGCAGTGCCTCTGGTAGGGATGTGGATAGTAAATGTAATGTTTGTATAGCAGGTAATAGCTCAATAAGGCAGTGGGCTGGTTTCCCAGGTCCTTAAAGGCTACCTGCTACAAAGCATCTTCAGTTCAGCTGGTACCATTGTGATATGTGATGGTAGGGCTCCATGGAGAGGGAGTTGTTCCATTCATCTCTGTCTTGCACAGGATGAGATTGAGGCTAAGCCTGGACTTTGTGAAGGCTGCGTTGGTGTGAGTACAGATATTTTTTTTAATTTCTTTTTTTTGTTTTTCTTTTCTCCCCAAGACATCAAGTCAACAATTTTGCACTTTTTTTCTGGAGGAGGAAACACACTGGCTCAGCTGACTGCATATCACTATCTGGGCTCGAGTTAGTGCTTGTTCCCCTTGTACACAGCTGCACATTTCCTGGAACCATCGCCATTTCAACTCGAGGCCCACACAGAATTATGTTAACAATACAAATATTTTTCACAAACCACCTGATTCAGCTAGGGTGCCAAGACCCAGCCCTTAAACCAGCCAGATATATTAGTCTCAGTTGGATCCATGATGATTTTATCTTTTTTTCTTTGATGTTGTCCTTTAAATCAAAATTCTGTGGTCTGCAATGATGACTCTAGAAGGGAATTTGTACCTTTGTTAGAGAACAGAGAACCTGACCTCTGGAGAAAGCTGCCTGTGCTACAAATAGAGCCCAAGCCTGCAGAGTGTGTTGCAGCTCAGTCCTACTAAACACCATTCAGCATCCCTGGTTTCATTTACAGAAATTCATACCAAGCTTTGTGTACTAGTTTTTTAAAAAGGCTTCCAAAAGCAACAAAGTGACCTCAGAGCTTGGGAGTGATTTCCAAGCAACGTCTGCACCAGAGGGGTCTCTGAGGTACAAATGCCTGAGCTCATTTGGAGCCAGGAGATATGTCTACACAGCAGCAAACCCAGCTGTCCTGTCCCCTTATCCAGAATTGATATTTGCATCCACTGTCCTCTTCCAGACAATCAAAAACATCCACTGTCCTCTTCCAGATAATAAAAAGAACAGGCCTCTGAAAGTTTCTAGCATCCAAGCATTCTCTGAAAACGATGCCCTTCAACTTTTGCCTTTGCTTTTATTGGTGTTCCTATTCTCTGTCATGTCTCTTTTATTTTAAGTCCTTCAGGGAAAAGACACTGTTCCTTATTAGGTGCTCATACAATGTATAAAACAGCAGGGCTCTATCTTTCGTTCTCTAGGATCAAGCAAACAACCTGAAGAAATAAATTTTGTCAAAACATGTCAACAGAAGCTTGACTGAGTAGCACATCTCACTACAGTAAAGGTGGTGTGCCTGATACAAAAGATTACAGATGAATCACTGCTTGTTTTTGTTGAATAAGATCCTCTTGCTTCCTTGCACTGTCACATTTTTTTTTAATTGCAGATACAGTGTCAACTTAATTCAATATGGGGAATGATTAGTAGAGTATAACCTGCAACAACCGGACAGGCAGAGCACTCTTAAAGATCTTAGCTGGACTGCAATTAAATAGAGGTTGAGTATTTGAATAAGCTTCAGATTAAATTTTCCCTTCATTTTCTGAGTTGCTCTTATTGGCCAACTATTTTATACTGACTAAAAATGTAAATCTTCAAGTCTCCAGCTGCTCAAACAAGACCTTTCACTGACACAGTGTTGTCTTTAAATTGAAAAAAATGCATAGTTGCAGGAAGCTGGTCATTGAATCTTTCATTTTCCTGCCTTTACTAGAAGAATATTTGCCTTATCAAATAAAAGATTATACATATATATATATTATATATATATATATATATTATGCATATGTATTGCTAGATTCCTTTGGTTTAATACTGAATACAACTGGTTTTTTTGGTATCACAAAACCCTTTGAGTAAGATCTCCAAATATTCTTTTCTTCACTAAACATATGTGAACTGCCATTGCCCTTTTTAGCTCGTATGTCTATGAGAGACTAAGTCAAGTTTTTTGTTATGTTACCTTTCTTTGTCAGTTCCTTCTAAATAATTACAGGGGGGTAGGGGAAAGTTAGAGAAATCACCCAGTAGTATGTTTCATAGTATGCCAAAGAACAAAAAAGGAAACAGCTTGATTTTTTGCTGTATTTTGGCCACACCCTTCACCAAAGTTGAGATTATGATGCCAACATTTATAAAGGTTTGAGGATAGGATTATTTGGCTTTGGACAATATTAAAAAGTAAAAAGAGGATTAGTCGAGATCTTCCCTGCCTGCAAAGGGCTCTCTGTTTCCAACAGAGTTTTAAGAACATACCGCGTGTCTTCAAGTTGAATGTGCTTTTGCTGCAAATAATTAAAGAGAATCTCTTCTTTTTTTATACAAATTAGATCCAAAGGATCTCTACAAATAATACAGCAAAGTTCTGTGTCTCAGTATGCTGTTTTTATACGTCATGCTCTAGCTTTGCTGGGCAATCCTCACTATACTACGCTTCTTGCTAAAAATAGGGATATTATGCACTAGAAAACTGTAGCTAATTTTTTTCCCATCAAAAATGTGTTTGGCTTTTTAAAGGGGAAAGTTGAGGGATAGAGCTGAAGGTCTGTTACCTTTTCAGGAGCAGCTGACACATTTTAGGAGATTTCAGCTTCTTATTTCATGTCAATTTTCAACATTTTCATTAGAAAGAGGAATGGAGGGAAAAAACCAACATATTTTTTTATCAACCTGTGTGAGAGAAATAAGCACTAAATTTAACTACGTAGGCATAAATTATAATAGGTTTCTGTGTGGTACTACAACACATAGATACCTCAAATATGAATGCTGTCAGATTTGGACAGAGTCTGAAAAATTATTTGGTTTCATATTATAGCATTTTGCAATTTTATAGGGTGAAACTCCAGATTTCAATTTCAATCCCTGTGTACTATGGGAACTCTTGGAGGGTGAAATAATTTTAGTCCTAGAATTCAGAACTAGATGTTTTGCTGCTGTTCAAAAGCACTTGGGATATCTTGGGATTTTCATTTTACCAGCCTAGTCCTTTGTAGAGATTAACCATTGTACACTTACGATTTTGCAATAGCAACACTGAGACTTACACTACTTAGTGATAGATAACAGCTCAGCCCTTAACAGTGGCCTACCAAAACTGAAGTCGTATAGTAGCATCTGGGGTTACCATCTGGGTAGACCATTTAGAAATATTTAGAAAAAAGAGCAGAGATGAAGCAGATGAAAGAGGATAACAGTTAGGAACCACCCTTGTTTTCCCTAAAAAAAAAAAAAAAAAAAATAGATTGCCCTGCAGCTGCTCCACTCCAGATATATTAACAGCCCTGGGATTCAAGAAACCATTGAACAAGCATAAGCTTAAAGCCATCAGAGTGACCACAATGGACTTTTTCATTAACAACGGGATCACAGAGGAAGAATTTGCTCAGGTGGAACAATTAAAAAGCATGGGGCTGCAATAAAAGGGGATGAGACTTCAACTCTTTCTCTGCCTCTGTCTTTAGGACTCTTTCTCCCTTCCTGTCTCTCTCTTTTTTCCTCCTTCTCTCTTTCATATTTTTGTTCTAATCCAGGGCTCCCAATGGTCTGGCATTACATCTTCCCTTGAATTAGCATTCCCATTCCCCCGGGAGGGCTGCTGTGGTGATAACTAAGGGAAGGGGTGATAAATGTTAACAGAAACTCTTTTGCAGAGTGCTGATTTTTCTGTTTGTAAAGCATGCACCTGCACAAAAGATGCCGAGTGAGAGAAAATAACTCGATCTCGATGGGAGACAAGCGCACCCCAAGATACACACTTACTTAACATACATTACAGAGATGCCCTGTAGTAGTATCACACTGGGACTTGTATAGCAGAGCAGAAAGGGGGAGAGGGGAGGAGAGGGGCAGAGTGAAGAGGATGTTTGCTTTGGGCTAAGGCTATAGCTCACATTTTGTTCCACTGGCACACAGCCCCAAGACCCCTTCCTTTCATGATCTTGTGCATCTCTCTAGCTTGGTGTCTCAGTCTGTCAGCATCAGTGTGGTTCGTGAAGTGAGGGTGGACAGCTGCGACTAAGGGAATTTGAAATATCAGCCACACTCAAAGGATGTACCTTTTCAGGGCAGTTCAGTTAATTTCTTAATTCCCACGTTTTCACATGTGGAATTTGAGGGGAAGAAAGGAGCCCATAGGTAACAAATTAGAAAGTGGGGTGGTTCCAGTGCCTGTGGGGTCTATATATGGAGATTAAGATAAGCAAGTTAGAGCCTTGTCCCACCTGAAACTCCACTCCACTCCTGCCCCACACCACAAGCTGTAACACAGAGATGTATCAGTGCCCTTCCCATCACATCACCTGAGTGACGAAAGAAAGGAAAGTGGGATTCTGGCCTCACACCGGGGTGTGCTCATCTTCAAGAAGCTAGAACTGCAGAAGCTGTAACTTAAATAAATACAGTAGATTCTGCTTTGGTATTGAAATAAAAATGATAAATATGAGCAACACATCCACGTTTGATGAATTGCAGGGCTAAATGTTCTCATGCATATGTCTGAACCACTTCCTGAGTCACCCATTCTTGGCAACATCTATTGGGCTCTCTATTATTCATGGCCATACTGTATTTGCAGCATTTTTAGCTGAATGGACAAATTAAGGCCATGGACATTTCCTGGAAGAAAGGTCAGTGCACTCCCCATACTGTAGATTCAGAAAAAAGTAAAAAACTTGTTCAGGCCGGTGGTGGATGCACAGAAACTAGGGAGAGGTATGGTTTGCTTGTGATTATAGCTATGATAAGGATTTGGTCTAAGAATATTACATTACAAGGACCTACTAAGCTGCAACAAACTTTGGATTAGTTTGGAAGCCTGTGTAAATTTTTTTTATGATAGTAATGAATTTTGGCCTTTTTCTGGAATTACTATTGTAAACAATTACATTATAGAATAGGGGGAAATACTGATTACTTTTTTCTTCTCTGGATGAGTCACCTCTATTAAGAACAAGCTATGGAGGTAGTTTTACCAATTAACATATTGTAAAAGCAAAGAAGGCTAAATCTTTCCGTCTTGAATGGAAGTTCTTGCTTTACTTCTTTCCTTCTCTTAGACAAGGTTGGAGATGGTGTGTATAACCTGATTCTGGTGGGTTTTTTATGAAGCAGAGTCAGCTTCTTAACATTGTTGTACATGTCTAGCAAGGAAGGAAGGAATATTTTTAATCTGTTTGCATCTCATCATCAGGCTGGTTCTTCACCAGTGATGGACATGGGGTAATAATGAAAAAGACCCAGTCTCCTGCTACCTAGCAAGGCAGGCTCATCACTCAGTTGGACTGAACAGTCCAAAGTGGTGGTGGGTGTTCTGACCCTTTTTATGTTGAGATTAAAGAACAAATCCAGAGGAAGCACCAGTTTATTAACAGTTCCAGCCAGCAAATTTACTTTAAGATCCTTAATGGCTATGCCTAGCACTTTCCTTCAAATGTTCTTGGAGAAAGTTGCATGGGCAGGTCTGTGAAAGAACTTGGGTATGTCTGAGATGTTCTTGGGCTTTCTAGGAGCCTTAAGAAGAGAAGCCCGGGTGCCAGTCTCCAGGCTTCAAACTCCACAACATGCAGTTGTGAGATGTTGGTAAAGACATCTAAACACCCTGCTTGGAGGGAGCTTCAATCTTTGAAAAATACCAAGCACTTTGAGCCAGAAAAACCACTGACTTCATCCAGAGAAGGGAGGGGAAGAGAGGCAAAGGCAATGTTTAATTAGGAAGCTAATTTCGTGACATCATGCCTCCTGGCCTTTATTCCATTAATGAAGCTGAAAGTAGGCCACAAACTACAGGGATTTACTCTTCCCTATTGGGACCATGTTATATCTGTCTGTCTGCTTGCATGGAAAATGCAACATCATTCCCAGTTGTTAGCTTATTCCATAAACATTCACCATTCACTCTTCTCTTCCTGTACTCTCGTTTGTACTGCATGCCTAATGCCCTGTATAAATTGCCTCTCTCTGTATACTAATGTGGGCATATTTTTATTTTTTCTTATTATATTTTCTTCAAGCAATGGACATAGGAAGAGTGGAAACAGGCACCTCTGAGGATTTACCTGTGGGCTAAGCTCAGAGTATTAGGGCTGTCTCCCAAGATACTGAGAGGTGCTGAAATAGAAATTGTGAGACGGGAGAGCAAAGAATTAATGTTGGTTTTACCTGTACCATGAGATGAATACTGAGGATCTGATAACTCAGCCCTTATGTGCAGAGGGAAGAGGGAGAAGAGGACAGTGAAAATTAGCTGGAGCATGCTTGGGATAGTGCAGATTAAAATGCCTCAAGACCTGGCCCATGTCCTGACTCCAGGCTCCTGGTGTTTTATGATAACGAATCTGTAGCAGTGCCTGTCTCCCCCTCTCCCCAGCGTCTGCTGCTCCCCACAGACAAGGCAGTGGAGCAGAAGGCTCGTCTGCTCCATGCTGCTACAGCTCACAGCCCGGGGTCCTAACACAACATGCAACAGATGCCAGGTCTGGTTCCTGCTGGAGCCATCCCCTGTCAAGACACTTGGAAAGGAAGCATCCTCAGCCCTTCTGCCGTCACTGTTGAGACACTTACTGGGTTAGAGCGGAGCGGTGTCTGAAGTCAGCCCCGTATCAATCACCACAGCTCCTAAGACAAGAGAGAGAAGGACGTTTGGATAATATAAGCAAATAGCTGCAATGGCCAGCTGCCACAAGCAGGGGCAATGTCATCTCCTGCCCTTATCTGCATGTTTGTGCTCTCCCTGCTGCACCAGTGTAGCACTCATCAGACTTGAGGGTTTTATCACAATCATAGAAGCAGAGAATATCCAGGGTTGGAAGGGACCCACAAGGATCATTGAGTCCAGAGTTCCTGAGGTGAACCAGCTAATGCAGCTGACCAGGCCTGGTGTGGGACCCATGTAGTGTCAGACAAACACCAGTGCCACCCTGAGAAAAGGGGAGGAAAAAATATTTCACTGCTGCTGCTGCCAAGAAATGCTGTCCCATGGATCTGCAGTGACACTGAAATCTTGGACCCCATTCCCAGACTGCACAGAAACCAAAGTGAAGGCTGGGAAAGTAAGTAAATGCTGTCATGAGAATACAGCATCTCAGCACTGAAAATTGTGAGTTATACCCAAAAAATTGCAGTCTCTTAGCTCTGGCATGTACCCATCCTCTGTCTGAACAGTATTAGCACACATTACACCAAACCACTCCAAAGGCCTGCCCAGCAATCAGCTGGGTGTATTCATAGATGCTAAAGCCCCGAGGACTACTGCGATAATCTGCTTTGACCTACATAACACGGGCAGGAGAAATTCACCCAGTATTTCCTAGAGTGAAAGGAATTTTTCTTCTCAGAGTGATTTCATTCAAAGTAGGACTGAGCTGATTGTCTGTGTGTTCATGTGTGCTTGTGTTTAACTATGCATTATGTTGTGTCTCCTTTTAATTCTTTCTCCATCTCCCATTAGTGGCCTTTTCTCTTCTTCTGAAGCCCTTGAGGATTTAGCAGTATTCAGAGGATTCAAAATTCAAAGTTGTGAGCATGACAACCGGAAATATCACCATGAAAATGTGTTTAGTTCACTCTGGAAGATAGGGCCATAACAGTGTGTGTCGTCCTCTGACTAACCACAGTGAAAAGCTGTGATTCAAATTTCAGATCTGCATCAGCGATAATGGTTGAATAAACATCACTTTTGTTTGGTGCTTGACTGCTTAGGGACACCAGCAAACCCTGGTGAAGTCAGCACTGACACTCTGTGTCACAGATTCCCTGTATGAAGTAAAAAGGGACAGTCTCAGCATAGTCGGAGGAGTCACATCTTGTCACAAGTTTCCTTTATGGCTGGCATCTGTGAATCCAAAGCAGAGCAGTGTTCTCTATCTGTCCTGCTCTGATTATGGGATCAGCTGTCCCACACCTGCATGCAGGATGCAATCCAGTGGCCACAGATTTAGGAAATTTCTGTGTTTTCTAAGCTGGCAGGCACAAAGGGATGTATTTAAGCTGATGAAAAATATTTCAGTTTGTTCAGGCTCTGGCCTCAGAGATTGTGTGAGTGATGTTTGCTGATTGTACTTGATGCTTATGTGGAGAAGACTCCTTCCTTTGCAAGAATAACATTGCCTTGAGAGATTATGAGCTGGGTGCAGCCATCACTTACTGAGAGGTAGAAGGACTGGTTTCTCCATGCCAAGGTATCCCTGTGCATGTCTATTTTTCTAGGAATGTCCTCTTTAAGATGTAGCATAGAGCTCTCTTCTTCCTTTCACAAAATCTAAGCTAATTTTTGGCTTATGTTTACAAACTATCCTTCATGTAGATACTGCCCTGCTGCTTCCTGGACCAAGTAAATTAACCGCATGGTAGAAAACTGCTTTTGCTTGTCCCTTTTCCTTGGGCTTTCTTCTATCAGATGGAGGTGTCTGATCAACATGTGGTCCACTGAGCAGCAATGGAAGTCCCAGAGCAGAAAAGATGACACTGTGTCATGTAGGGCTTCTAGTCATGGCTCTTGAGTCAATTAATCCTTTTTACCTGGTCCTTACCTCACATCAACCCTGACATGTAGGTCCTTCCTCTCCACATGGCCCCAGGGCCCTCTGTACACAAGCAGGTGCAGAATTCCTCTGGTACTTCACATGTATCTCTCTATAGTCTCACAAAAACCTTTCATCCCACAGCACACCCCCAACACTGACGATTTTTGCCTTCCCATCCCCAACTCCAAGTTCTGAGCAGCCAACTCCTGCCCTGCTCCTGCCCCTGGGTGTAAGCAGTGAGCCCTGGGAATCAGCCTGGTCCCTCCAGCTCAGCAATGCAGAGTGTTACGATGAGGTCAACCAGCCTGACCCTTGCGTGTTTTTTATAAATACATCCTCCAGTCACCAGATCAGCTGCATAAAGACTTCTTTCTGAAATACGGGAACCTGACAAGTGCTTAGCAGACGGCCCGACATCCTGAATCCGGTCTCTGTGAGATTCTCCTCTCAGCAGCGCCGGCACATGCTGTTCTGATGGTGCGGTGCCAAGTGACTTCTGGGTCAGTGCTGATCTTTGGAAATAAGTCTCAGTGGGGGATTGATGACAGAGTACTTCTGACCTGAGGGAAACCGGTAGGAGGAAGGCACAGACATGGAGTTGGTCTGCAGGAGGGGGTGAGGAGGGGAAGGGGCGGGCAGAGGGGAAGGGGGGATGGAAAGCTGGGAACTTGAATATTAAATCCTCTTGAGCCAAGGAGCATGGTGAGGCAGCCGAGCCTTTAGCTCCTTTCTTCATGGGCTGTTTTCCAGGGAAGGAAAACAACTTTAATCTGTTAGAAGAATCCCAATTTGTGTTTGAAAGCATATGTTTACGCTGGGAATCCAGCAAACGGCACTGCAGTGCTTAACTAGTAGGTCAATGCTGTGGACTGGGAATTCATCTCTGCCTTCAGTCTGGAGAGTTTATCTACACAGATCTGAGCTGCTGTGGAGGAGCAGCATTTGCACAAGGAAGGCCTGGAGGATGCTGGGTCTCCAGAAGACTCAGCTGGACCTTTGACTGCCTTTGTTCCAAAAGGTGACAGGGTTTATGGGGACTGTCCTGTCCCTCTGCTTTCAGTGAGGAACTGGGACCCCCCTTCTGCCTGGCCTGAGGACACTGGCTGGACTCAGCCCTAGCATTGAAGGGCTGTTGGTCAAACAGGTGAAAGGGAGGAAACCCTTTGGCAGCTGTGACCTCAGGCAGGAGCCCACACTGCCTCCTCCCAAGAATAAAAAGATCATGTAGAAGTCTCAGGGGTCATTTTGTTACAACGGGTCTGGATCTTGCACACCTTTTGTTGCTGAAAAACAGTAGTCTCCTCAGGAGAAAGTAACACACAACAGCTCCTGCACCCTCTGTGCAAATACTGCAGTCACGGCATGCAGAGCAAATTCATCCTTCACCCTACTGCTGCTCCCCTGCCCCCAGCATGGTTTCTGAAGAATTTCCTACAATCTACAGCAATACTTCACCCTGGTTTCTCATTTGAATCAGAAGGGCTCTACAAATGGTTTTTCCAAATGGAGGAACAAGAAACAGAAGGGTTTAACCTAAGATACGAATTATCTTAGACCAACCTCCAGCACAACCTTCCTGTTGACCTTACTGTTTGTTTTCAACTAGCCTCATTTTGGTTTAGTCACTTAGGTACAGCCTCATTTGAGACAATGAGCAAATGTTTACATTGGGTATTTTTATCAAGGAGGCAAAAGCTAGTTTAAAAAAAAAACAATAAGGATAATAGGAATTATCTCATTGTGTCTTTGCTCCTGAAAGATAACACTGAAGCTATGATTTCCCCCCACACCTATGTGAGAACACAGTGCAGCACTGTACATGGAAGCACAATAGAATAGTAATTCTTTATTACTCCTCTCCTCTCAAAATTATCCCTAACTTTGCCCTATAATACCATTCTTTATATATAAAACTGTGACTACAGGAACAGATTCTCAGCATTTCCATAAAAATTATATAGACAGGTACAATCTGCTGCAGGCAAGGCAAGACAAAGAATACTTGATTCTCTCATTCTTTACTTGATTTGTCCAGCTATTTCTTGGAATGAGACAAGACAAGGCAGGAGTTTCCTTCACCTCTCATAGTAAGGAGCAAGCATGCACCAAATAAGAAAGAGTTTGTGGCCATCTTCAATGTGAGCACTCCCTAAGAATATCCTGGGGGAAGACGTCTGGGGGAAATATCACCCACTGGGAGAAGGAGATTTGCACTGTAGTTTGGTTGCTTGTGCAGAGGCAGAAAGCAGAATATCAGAAATGGAGCAAGACTATGGCTGAAATCTGAAGTGGTGCTGCTGCATTTCCCTTTGCAAAGACCTCTCTGCAGAGATCAGGGAAGTTTCGCTACTTTGGGACTCTTGGAAGGCAAAATTGTAGCTTAGGCTTCAGATAACTGATGAGTTCACATCCAGGATACTAAATCTCCTTAATTGCATGGTGAGTTTTAGGGAGTTTGGGCCAAGTCCCATGATATCATGGGAATACTTTAGTTGACAGCTAGGGACAGAGGATTAATCCCAAGTCTTGAAGGCCTGGTGGTGTCTACTCCCAAACTTATTAGTCAGACTTGGAGTTAGGTGTGTTTGGCATTAGGAAAGGTGCACTGAGACATAATTGTCTTCTTCTAACTCCATTCCATAATGTGAGAACAAGGGGTGGCTTGGTGAAATTAATGGCTGGTAAATTTGGAATAAATAAAAAGAGCCACTATGCCATGTGCCAGTCCCCTGTGGGATTTACAGCCACAGGAGGTCATCGAGACAAATACTTTGGCTGTATTATTAAAACAGGCTAGATAATTTTATTACCATTAATAACATTTACAGTTATGTAAGCTGAGATAATGAGGCTAATCAAATCTCATGCTTCAGGGCATAAACTGATTGCCTGCAGGGGTCAGGAAGAAGTTTCTTTTTCCCCACATGCAGCACTGCACAATTGGCTAAGTGCTCTGTCTGAGGGGGACATCAGCACACTGATTGTCACTGGAGTGGGTGACTAAAGCCAGCATCACGACAGTGTCCCCATCCACGCTTTGCTGCCATTACTTCTTGCTCCATGTGCCCCTGCTGTTTTGGTTCTGACCCCACCTCCTGGTGTACCCCCCCTCCTCATTTCCTGAGCATCCTCTGCATTCTCACTCTACACCCCAGGCTCCTCTCACTGCCTCCAACTGCCTCTTTCCATGCTGTCTGCACTTTCCCACCTCCTGTACCACCCACACCTTGCCTCTGCACCCTGCCATGAGCTCCAGCATGCTGGCTGGGAGCCCAGGCTAATAAGCCTGGCTCAATTTGTCTGACCCTGTCCAAAACTGACCCTCTGTGGAACCAGAAAATGTGTTTGTGTGGGGTCTGGGGTTCATGGTACAGGTTATGAACCTGTGATATTTCCTGCAGTTTCTTTGCAGAGTTATTTTAATGACTTAGTGCATTCCCTGGTAAGACTCAACATCCTCTGCTGAAAAGCTTTTTGTAAGCAACCTGACAAAAGTGAGAGCACATTTGCTGAATGTCCAGAAACAACCTCAACATCTCTTTCTTGGTTTGCAGAAAGATTCTGAGGAGAAAGGAGAGGTGATAAGTAGACAAGGAAGTACTTTTGGATATCTCTTCTGAGGAGCAGGTGAAAATAGCAGTTGTGTCGTTGTTATTTCGGGTGAGATGGGGAAAGGAGAAGCGAGGGAGAAAGTGTCATTTAAGTCACATGCAGTGTTTTGGATCTGCAGTGATTACTCATGCAGATATCTGTGCTGGTGTCTGACAGGCAGATGAACGGGCTTTGCGCTTGCAGAACTGTGAGCAGGGGAGGTCAAACTCCAGGTGAAGAGGTTTGAGATGTTCACTGCACTGTTATTAATTTGGCCAAAGCAGCCTTGTACCTGATAGCCCCAGGGGCAATTCTCCCTTCCCTGTTACAGTCACAGAGGGGCATGGTAGAATAAAGGGCTGGTTCTGACTAGGTCCAAGGCTGCCTCTTCAGCACAATAGTCCAAATTCATCAGCTGCCCAACATCACAAGTAGTTATCAGGCCCATCTTCTCACAAATTCTGTGATTCTGTGTGATCCTCTGATTTCCACTTCTAGTGTATAAACAGGCCAGATGAGAACTTGAAAGCCTGCTAGCAAAGGTCTTTAATAAAGTAAGTTTGTTCCTGTTGCAAGAGTTCAGATGACTCCAGGGTATACACAGAGCTGTGAGCAGAGCTGATGTACACTTGCTCTTCTCAGTCAGAATGGTGATACAATTTCTTCTTTGAGCATCCTTCCCAATTAACTCAACTTGGTGGGAAAGATACCTCATGCTAAATACCCTGCTCAGATTTTGTCCCTGAAAATACATGTGAGAAGCACATTTTCCTCCTCACTCATGGCAGACTCCTTCACCTCCAGGATCTGCGTTCACCTCAAACAAATTGGGAAGCTACAGGCTTTGTCAAACCCTGTCCTTGATGCAGCAGAACAACCTGACATGTGCACTTTGAAGGGGTCTCTAATATAGGCACGATATGGGGGTGACCTCATCACTGAGAAAATCTCTTGCTGAACCAATATTTATTAATGCAGACAGGTGCAGAATGCACCTTTCAATACCCCTTTCTGGCTGAACGCACTCAAAATTACTAGTGTTTTATGTAACTCCATTGGGGGCCACTGAGATTTCACTTTAGCAATTAGATGCTATAACAAATATGTATAAAAAAGTGTTATGGAGCTGGATGTTTTCCCCCCCTTCCTTCTCTTTGATTAATCCTTCTTCCCTTAGATTTCCCTTGCTCTCCTGCCTCCACAGCCTCCATAGCACATTGTCCTCATGTCTGGTTTCACTTGATCATCTCCCAGGAGTGGTTCTGCCAGCCCCAAAAATGTGAATTACAAGAATCATTCGGACTGGGACCGTAGATGAGAGACACTTTCTTCTGCAAGTGACTGATTGTCCCAGGCATTGTTGCCACTCACTTGGTAGCATGCTTTTCGTCTTCTTGTCCACATATACCCTTGGGATAGAGATTGTTCTGATAGCTTGGAGTCTTTTGTAGAACCTTACCCCGTGAGAAAAAACTATTTGATTTTGGAGCTAAGGTTTACTGATTAACAGAAATATGAGGTTCAGTTCTTGGTGCACTGGGGCTAATTCTTAAATATTTTAAAACCAAGGTTGCTTGTAAGAGGCCTTGATTTGAATTTATGGTCAACTTTCACACGTAAAATGGTGGATATGGGATTTTAACACCAAAAATTGAGCTTAATAGCAGGAGGGCTTGATTTAGAATTAGAAATTTGGAGAAGGATGGACAGGAAGGTTAAAAAATAAATAAATAAATAAAAATTAAAAATGTTGTTTCACAGAGTCAGGGCAGACTAGAGAATTACTATGAGCAGCAGTACCAGCAGTTGCCCCACTACAACCCCTAGGTAGACAGCCTAAATTGCTCTTCACAACTATGGTGTTTACTCCAATTTTCAGCTCCACTGGTGCAAATACACCAGAGGTTGCACTGTTACAGCTGTCCTGGTGGCTGCTGAACACACAACCACTTATCCTCCCCAGGATGGAAAATAGTCTTTGCATCCAATCCCACCAAAAGCTCTTTTTCTTGCTAAACTATCTTCTGAGAAGTTCACTGGAAGATTAAATACCTCCTTCTGCTATCACCTTCCCCTCTTTATATTTTTATCACTCTGGATGGCCCAACCTTTCCCTCTTAAAGTTGTGCTCAGTGGTAATATAAAACCCAGATGAAAGCACAGAAGCACCAAAGACAGCAGCCAAGTAAGAATTTAGGTTGTGTCCTCTGAGCTCCTTTTCGGAATACTGCAGGCTTAATTTGTTGTTTGAGGATCTCCCATATTTATAATAATACCCTCTATTAAACAACATGCCGTTAGCCATAATTTCCCATGTGATTTACATATTTATTATTTTTATTTTTATTTTTATTTTTATTTTTATTTTTATTTTTATTTTTATTTTTATTTTTATTTTTATTTTTATTTTTATATATACAGAGGGTGATTTTGTCTCTCAGAATCTACTGCTCTCAGATGGCTCTGGTTGTTGCAGTATGCTTTTTTCTACCCTTTACCAAGTGATCAGAGACAGATTGCTGGGGTATTTTGGTTATTTTTTTTAATAGGGTGGCCTGGCTAAAAAAGGGTAGAGTGAAAATAGGTGCAATGCAGTAAACCTGAAATCGACACAAGGAACCCAGAAGGTCTGCTAGGTTCTTGCCTCATTAAGAACTCCATATCTGCTCACTGACTAACCTTGCAAATGAGTTCACGCTCAGTAAAGGAAATTGATTACTTTCCATTGCAATTAACATCTGGTCCTGGGTCAGATCATTAGGATAATTTGTTATAGAAAAAACCAAAGAAGCTAGCTACAGGGTAATAAAGTTTCTTCTGGACCCAATTAAAGATGCATTCTCTGGTTATTTTGCGGGACATCAGCCATCTCTTGGGGGTATTACCAGGGAGAAGGAAGCATACGGAGTGGACAATAGGTGGTGGAATGCCATATATGAGAAAGAGATATCAGGGGAATCATTTACTCCTGCCTCTAGGAAATGCTCCCATTTGCAGTTTGAGTTTCAGAAATGATGTATGACATCTATTTGGTGAGGAATGCACAGGGCTGAAGGGTTAGTAGGGACTGTGAATCTCTGGGGATTCCACTCAGAGAAGACTATGTTCCAGTTTTGGACAGGTTCATAGATAAAAAAAAACAAAACTCTTTTTTAATTTCACTTCCCTGTTTGCTCTGAGACTCATAAAGATGTTGGCTTTCACCAGCAGAGTTTTCCCAATTTGAAACAAAACTCTGAATCTTGCCCAAGAACTAATAAAAGGTTTTCTTGGATCTGAAACCTACTTTTTTTTTTTCCTTATGTGTATACATATCAAAAATCTAAGAAATCACTTAACATATAGCAGCCAAATTTTAGCCCTATGTGTTGATTGAGCTAAAAAGGAAGCAAACACCACTACCTAAGAAACCCTGTTTCCATTCATTTTTCTTGCAACAACAGGTTTGCATGGCTCCAGGGACAACATTTTGGGAGCCATGCTGCAGTTAGAAATGGAAACAATGCTGTTCATATTCGTAACAGCAAATGCTCTTGTAACAAACCTGTTGGTGTCTGTGACTTCCTGGTGTTTCTTACACTTCTTTGTGTGGCCACTTAGAAATTCATGGTGGCAGAGAGGCTCAAAAACTAGTTTTTTCTGCAGCACAAGTACTATCCCCTACCACTGAGTTAAAGGAAAATCTTCGTTAGCAGCAGAATGGATAAATTATGTTGTTCTAATTCTATATCTGAAACTGGCATGTCGAAGTTGGGTGGGACTGGAAAAGAGTTTTTGAGATCAATTTTGACTTAATATTTTTGTTCTAGTTGTGATGGAAAGTGAAACTGGGGAAGTGTGACAAATAAACATTTTCAAAAATCACATTGGGTCAGGTGAATCTATTTTAAAATCACGAGTTTGAACTACTTAGTTTTCTTTTCATCATACTAGATTTATTCACCCTTTAGTTTTGAACTACAGTTTCAAAGCAAAAAGTAATTTTCTAGTGACATTCACCCAATATGTCCTCTTTCAAAATTATTGAACCATTATTAATTTCAGATTATAGAAGGGAAGGGTATTATTTTGTTTTTGAAGTTTTTACTTTCCTTTCAATTTTCTATGTGAAAGTTGAGGGATTTTCTTTCTTAGCAGATTTTTCTTGCAAGTATTTTCAGTTCTTTCTGACCAACAAAACACCAAATGTGAGGGAAGGAAAAAATCAGAACATAATTTCCCTATGAGAGTATATAATACTGAGGTATAAGACTTTAATATATACCACTCTTTTTGTTTGTTTAGTTGTCTTAATAAATAAACAAACTCTCAACTTTAAAAAAAAAAGGATCAGTCTTCTTTTTTTTTTTTTTTTTTTTTTTTTCCCTGAAAATTTGAGCAAGATATTGCAGACGGCTACAACAGTTTGGGTTGATCTCATTGCAGCACAGGATATGAGGGAGCAGAGCCTGGCTGAGTGCTTAGGTAAGACTCAAGTGATGCATAGACTTCATGATGGTTCTGTGCAAGAGATGTAAATATTGGACTCCAGTGGCTTTGAAGCATCTTGCTGATAATTCATATGGCTACAGATCTATAAACCTGCTGGTTCTCAGGCACCTTTGCCACAGCTATCCATGTTAATGGGAATGGGAAATGAAGCATATATTTTTCTAGTAATGGATAAACATCAGGAGGTCCAGGGAGTTTGAATTCTTATTAGAGAAGACTACTCTACTTGTGAAAAGCCCTTCCAACTCTGGAACAATTTAGACCTAGATCCCTGAAACCTGTGTAGGTAGTACCTGGTGGCTTTTGATGGCTTGGGTCTCCAGTTTCCAAGCCTCTGAAATCTAGAAGAGGCTGACATTTTTAAGATCTGGCTCTGGAGCTCAGTACTATAGTCTGACGTCAGCTACTGTCCTGATGACCTTGTATATGCTTTGTGCTAAGATCAGCCTAATCTTGTGGTCATTTATGATGAGACCTCAATCTCAACACAGTGAAATAAACCAACAGAAGTATTTTTCAAGCACATTAAATGTCCAAGTCATTTATTTAAAGAAACTTTGGCATTGGGTCAGATGGTAGCCGGACTATCTAGGCTGGGATTCATCTTAGCAAGAGTAGAGCCCATATTACCTATATCTCTAAGCAACCTCTGTGTTCCATAGAGAAAATTAGCAAGAAAATTAGCAAAAACCCTTGCAAGAGGGTTTCCATACTAAAGCAGACATCCTGAAAGGTATCTGTTTTCCACTATTCCTCTCATGTCACCAGCACAACAGAGAAAGTTTATGCATGGTGAAAAGGTCAAGTTGAATGCTATCCAAAAAGAATGGTCTGCCTACAATCTTCATATATCTTCATGTGACCCAAGATTGATTTAGATTCTGTGGGTAGGTAAAACAGGCCAGCTACTGAATTTTACACCACAGTTCATCTCACCCCAGAGTGGACACTCACATTTCATCATGTAAACAGGCAGAAGAGATTTCCTCTGATTAAAGGAAAAGCCTAGACATCTGCCTTCCAGATACTTAAACCTGAGTGACAGGAATCCTACCCAAGATTATAGATTCACAGAATGATTTAGATTGGAAGGAACTTTAAAGATCATCTCATTCCAACCCCCTTGACAGGGAGAGGACACTTTCTACTAGACCAGGCTGTTCATTCAGTCTGACCTTGAATGCTTCCAGGGATGGAGCATCCACAACTTCTATGGGCAACTTGTTCCAGTGTCTCTTTACTCTCACAGTAAAAAGTTTCTTCCTAATACCTAATCTAAACCTGCCCTCTATCAGTTTAAAGCCATTCCACCTTGTCCTGTCACTCCAGGCCTCGTCAAAAGTACCTCTTCAGGTTTCTTGTAGGCTCCCTTTAGGTACTGGAAATTTCTATAAATTCTCCCTCTAAACCTTCTGGTCTCCAGGGTGACCAACCCCAAATTGCAGCCTGTCTTCACAGAAGAGGTTGTCCATCCTTCTGACCTCCTCTGGACTCACTCTGTTAGGTCCACATCCTTCTGGTAATTAAAAATTTTGGCTAATTTCAGTGGAAAGTGAGCTAGGTTGCATTTAAATCCCCCATCAGAATGAGGGGTGGGTGAACTGTCTGTTTCAGGGGATTTGAACTTGGGTGGGCTATGGAGGCTTGTAAATGAGCTTAGAACAATTTTATCACTATCTTGGTAATTCCTCAATAAATAAAATTAATGAGTTCTGTTGTTATCCACATCCCTACTGAAGAGGATTCAGATCCTCCTATCTCTGAAACCACTCAAGGAGTCTTGCTCCTCATCTGCTTCCTGATATTTTCTTTTAAAGAAAGGTCCATTTAATATGTTCCTCCCCAAAAAGTATTTGCAATTAATTCTTATCAAGGGCAACAGCTGATTTGTAAGATTACTTATAAATTGGTAATTAATTAACCTATTACCAAAGGAGGGAGGGGTGCTCTGATTGTCAAGAGGTTAGAGCTGATAAGTGATGAATGGTTGGGTTATATCAGGACCTTGGCTCCCCTCTCTGATCACTTTGGATGTT
>JANPWX010020040.1:1206240-1273184 GCA_024734555.1 Trochalopteron elliotii
ACCTGAATGTATCTCTACGTGTAGCATTGCCCTAGGCTGGTGACCAGAGCAGATCCTTAGCCTATAAATTCTGGTGATGAGTTCAGCTGTTTTATTGTCTAGCAGAATAGACAGAGATGATACAAAGTACAAAGTTAAAAAAAAAAACACAAAGAAAAAATGAGGAGACAGCAAGAGAGGAGTCATTTATGTGTAAACAACTCAGCAATTTATAGAATAAGCTGGGGATCCTGTATTTTTATAAGACTGAGGGGAAGCACAATGTTAACCTGGGACATACTCTGAAGGTACCATTTTACTCTCTCCATCTTCCCTTTCTTTGTCTGAAAGTCTAAATATAAAATCACATCCCCTCTCTTTCTCTTGCTTTAAAAATAGAACTGAAATGAAGTCTTCCTCCTCCCCTGCTTTTGATGGGGAAATCTCAGTGGCTGTTTAGATTTTTCTTGTACATTAATAAAACATTACAGGGAAGTAGTAGAAGAGAGAGCAAAAATCTTTCCTGTGACATCAAAATGCCTTTCTATTCTGCTGTTGCCAGTTGAATTCACTGCTGATTCTTCTAATCTCCAAAACTTTGGCTTAGTGTGAAATGTGCACATAGGGAGAGGTTATATATGTGCATATATATTTGGATATGTTGTGTCTCCCAATCCCTTGGATGCACACAGGGTGGTATGACAAAGGATCCAAGAGAGCCTTCCCTCGAATAAGGTCTCCCCTTGCCACATATGTGGACATTAGAGCAAAAAAAGTTGCCAGGTTCCTAATTAAAGTCCCAGCCCTGGAGATTTTCCCTGTACTTATGGCAGACTCAAAATTTGAGCAATATCTGTCAGGACGGGTTCTGATTTTGCATATTTTAAAGAGGGACGCTTGTGGTGAAAGGAGCAAACATAAACAACTGTAGAGAAAAGAGAATGTGAGATTCTGAGAAGCAATGGGAATCTGAGCCAAGAGAGAAGTCAGGACAATCAGTCCCGATTTTAGAACACTAAAACTGGGTGTCCAAAGCTGCCGTCAAAGCTTGTAAAACCAACTCTCTTGGCCTCATCTTCCCATCTGTAATCCCAGTTATCTACCATGCCTTTCATCCGGTGAGGATGAGCAATGCTGGTAAAGTATGCTGCTCATTATCTTTACTACTGACAGCTAGCAAAGAGCCATGGCATTCTGACTGCAAATTCAGCTACCTGGATAATCCTCAACCTAAGCCAAATCACATGGGATAAGAATTAGACAGTGCTGACATTAAATATTTGTGCCATTTTGTTCTCACCTGTATATATCTTTGAAGAATTTACAGCACCTCCAAATACATAGGCAAAACTGTATTTGCTAGATCATAAAAACTTCTGTGATATTTGTAGTTCACTTTTTTGTTGTTTTGTTGGGGGGTCCTTTAGCATTCAGGCCATCAGGTATGCAAAGTCATCTCCTCATTCTCATACTTTTGAAGGTCTGAGGTTCATTCATCAGCCTTCCAGCTTGTTTCCCAGCTCTGCAGCCACAGCTTTCCTTAGAATCTGATCCAAATCCCTTTAATCCCAAGGAAAAGTCTCAATAGGCATGGTTTGTATACTCTGTGCAGACCCCTAAGAAAGTTCTCCAATTTTTTTTCCTTCCCTATATAGCACTGGGAAATATAACACTGTATGTCTTATTTCACTTTTTCCTTTTCTTTTTTTCTTTTAGGGAAATCTTAATGCTTCTCTTTGCCATTGCTGCAGTATTATATAATGTGTGTGGACATATATATATATATGTTTAATATATGTATACAGATTTTTATATATTTTAAATATTTTTATATATTTATTCATATATATGCCTACATATATGCATTGTCACAGATACACAATTCAGCTACTAACATTTCCTGGCTTCATGGCAAAGAATAGCTTTGAAAGTTTAATTCTATTTCATATTAAGTATGGAGCCTCAACAAATCTACAAGTCTTACCAGAGTGTTCAAATCTAGGAAGAGGGGCATGTTTGAATGGTTTGTTGGAAGTCATGATTAGGAATGTTCCCATCTTAAATCACTTTCTAGGAATTAAAAATGATCATGCGCTGTAAGTGCCCATTGTGCTTTTGAGGTGTGGAAATTAAAGAAGTATAATAAATTTACTGAATGGGATCTACTGTTTCTTGTCTTATTTTCTTCAGGGTAGTTAATCTTAAAATATATTGCCACGTTTGCTGAATCTGTTTGTGTGTGTGTGTGTGTGTGTGTGTGTGTGTGTGTAGCCATTCTGAAGTAGGAAGAGAAGTACAGAGAATCCTTTAGGAATTTACTGTAAGTCAGTAATGGATTTTGCTTGTTTTCAGGCCTGGTTTTAAAATGTCTTGTAAAAAAATAATATCCCCAATGCATATTGCGCAGGAATTAATGCGGAACTAGAGCAAAATTACTCTGCCTCTTAGGCATTAAAAAAATCCCAGTGACACTAAGTTCAAAATATTGCAAAAATGTGTTTCTCCCTCCTTCTCTCCCTCTAATATTTTAGTAACTCCGTATAATTCTTCATTATTGTGCTCTTTGATATATAGGAAAAGGGACCTTGAACATAGAATAAGTGCTTCTAGTACAGCTGTAAGATATGTGATCTGCAAAGCGTAATATTACATAAGCCTGATAAAGCAAAATGTTTTTAAGCCATTAGCTAAAGCAGGTTTTGTAGGAACAAGGGTTTAACTCAGTGGTGTACCACTGAGTTTATACTGGTTTAACACCATCACCCATATAAGGAAAATCCATAGATAAACCTCATCTTTGCAGCTGGACAAGATTTTTACCTTGGAAGACTTTAGTTTCTTTTCCTTTTTATCGCAGCATGGTTCCATTAACAAAATAAGCATCCCATACTTACAGCAAACACATTTATCAAAGGACTAAAGCTGAAAAATCATCTCTATATGTATATATGTGTTAAGGAAGGGACCCTGGTCCCAGCTGACACTGCTCAAGTGGAGCATGGATCAAATGATCCCTTTCCAAACAAAGCAACTCTGAGATTTTTGCAGCCCTGAGGGCTGAATTGTACCAATTTAAGGACCCCCATGATGAATTCAGGGATCAGTCCACTGTTTGTTCACACAGTCTAAGCTTGCAGTGATCTCCCAGTGTAAGTCCAATTGAAGAACAGGGGCTTTGGATATAATTTCTTGGAAAATCCTTTCAGTCACTGGATTTTGTTGTTGTCCTTGGTCTCAGGAGATCTAGACTTTATTCTTTCTTGGTTATTGATTTACAATGAAGCTCCATGGAAGGTACTTCCTCTTCCGTGTTTTACTTTTTTCCATCCACAGGGAAGGACGTATTTGAGCCTGGCTTTGAGATGAACTGAGGAAAATTTTAGGGTATAATTATTTCAATGGTGAAACTCAAGGTTAACTTTGCTTGAACTGGACCCTGTCAAAACTTGTCAAAATAGGATTCTTGTCAACAACTAGACCTATGGAAAAGGATCTCCCTTCTACACCTCCTGTTTTCTTCACACAGGAATAATTAATTTCCTAGAAATATTGTAATAGAATTAAGCAAACACAGCAGCCACTTTGTGGTTCTGTGGGAGATGCTGTTTAGAGTGGGAGGATGACTAGAGGATATAAGATTAAGTTAAGTGAGGGAAAATTAAGACTGAACATCAAGAGAAATGTTTTTGCAGTATTAAAATCTGAGAGGATGTGACTGCAATTTCATAATCCAAGGGAAGGGGTGTGGGGAGAGGAGGGGGTGTTCATGGTATCTTTGAATGACAAAGCACAGCAGAAAATATGTTTCTGTTTCTATTTACTGGACTCCAAAGTACACTCTGATCTGGTCTGGCTTGAATTACACAGTCTAATTAAAACAAACCCTTATTTAATGGGCTGGAGACACAGAACGTTTAGGTACACAAATGCTGGTGTAAGCTTTGCATGCGGTTGCATTAATTTGCCTGCCTAGTTACAAGAGTTCTGTGTAGAAATTGGTTAATTGCACCAATTGAATCGCTGATTGGGCATAATACCCTTCACAATAGCCTTATTTGCATAGGCATTGATACAGGCTTGCATGTATAGTTATGTGTGCAACGATGCTCATATTTTTATATATAAGAGTGCATGTAAATTGCTTGAAAATCTGTCCCTGTAGATCTCTTCCATTTCTACTTTAGATCATTTTTGTTTGCTAAGCAATAGATCATCCCACTCTGATACAAAAATGCGTTAGTTTAGAGAGTGCATATCAATTAAATGGGTAAATAAAATGCTGCTAAAGGTGTATTTTTGTCTTTTATCTGCAAAATCCATTTTTTGCAGTTCTTATAACTAAATTCTAGATTGTTTTGGAGCCCTTTTCTGGCTGTGAAAGCTAGATTTTTCTTTCAGTAATTTATTTATCAGTCCCTTTTCCCATAGATTTATTAACTATAAACCTGATTGAATTCCATATAAGGCACGCCAATGCTATTCCCACTAAATTCCATAAGATATGGCTTTAATTGGAATCAAGGCCTCATAATACTGGGAGCTATCAAGCTGCTGATATGCTCCTCAAAGCTGGGATCTGTTTTGGGGCAGTTATATTGCCCAGTAAATACCTTTGCTTTGATTTTTTTTTTTCTTAGGTAGGGCAACCGAGTCACAGAATGCAAAGGTCACCAAATTTGCTATTAAGGAAACCACACATCCTGGTGAACTGGATCTTTGTTCACTGTTGAGTCTTTTAGCACTCCTTGCCCTCTCCTGTCTCTAAACATCAGCCAGCTGGCCTGCTCAGTCTCTTTTCTTCAGCTCGTCACTGGCTTTAGAAAGTAATGAGCCCTCCTGTGGCTCTCTTTTGTTGTGTCTCATTCTTTTTTGGCAAAGTAACACATGTTGTCCAAAAGAAAAGAAATGGGAAGAGCTTTCTCAAACCTTTAACTCAACACAGGAAAGGCTACAGGATGAACTGAAAGAGCATCTTGAAATGTTCACCCATTCTTTCTCCTTTCTGATTTGGAGCACACATAGGGATTTGGGAGAGTTCTGAAGAAAACAGTTTTCTGAGGAAAGCAGAGTTTCAGACAAGTGATTCCAAAAGGTTTGGTATTACACAACGGGGAAATCTTGGCACAAAAGATTGAAGAAGCTGGTTCTTGTTTTTTCCATATTCTCACATTTAGGAAAGAGACCCTAAAGAAACAGGAGTATAGTGCTGGGATTAGGCTGGAGGATGCCTGGGCAAGCCTAGAGAAATCTTCCATTGTTTGTTACTTGGGTTCTGCTTTCCATAACTCCATCAGGAGCTGCATGACCCTACTACATTCCTCCTTCTATCAGAGGTGTAATGTATTTCTTAGTCAGGAATTCCCACCCTTTGTAAAACTATATCAGACTTCCAGAGTGGGTTGATAGGATTGTCAGCAGCTGACATGATGGACTAATTGCAGTAAAACAAGACTGCATTCCTTACAAGTAAAATTATACCATGTAAAGGGACTGATGCCCCTTATAGGAATACATTAATCTGAACTTTAAAATACAAAATGGTTTGCAGCATAGTTTCCAAGCAATGAGTGTCCCAGAATAGCTAAAAATTGTCATACATCAGGTGAATGAAATATCAGCGCCCTTAAGATGGGGGCAGTGAGAAAGTGGAGCATCCTTAACAGATTAAACATAAATTGAGTCTCAGAACCTCCAGGTGTGGTCTCATTTTTGTAGGGAAGAATTAAAATTCAAGTGTGGTTTGAAGGGAATCTGTGATGCAGGAAGTTAGAGAAAATCTGCTGTTTAGAGAATGAGACAAAGTTAGAAGGCACTCTTGCCAGCAGAGAAAGCCATTTTGTGTTTTATATATAGATAAGAAAAAACAAGGACAAAGTAAACTGGTGCCCAACCTTTAGCACATGCTTAAAGCAAGCAAAGCTCCTTAAATTAAAACTGAGATCCAGGGACTGCGAGGAAAGAGCACCTGTGTAAGCGCTGGTATAACCAAAAAAGAAAAGGAAATCTGACGATTTTCTTTCCATTGGAGTTGATGTGTCTAAGGCAGGTAAAACCATTTTCCACTAGAGTTTGTTATGCTCCCTGTCATGAAAAACAAGTCTACTCCAGCCCTGGCCCTCTGTCCTATAAAAAGTCAACTCCTGTCATCCAAGAGCATGTCTTTGAATAATGAATCTGTCTAGCTTTCCCAGATGCCAGACTTCCAGGTTCAGATTTAGTCAAGACTTTTGAGAAGCTCAGGCAAAGAAATAGGAAGTGGAAAGCTTCATTATTATTGCTTGTTGTGGCTAGAAGCACAGAGAACTAGTCAGCTAGCAGAAGAAAATTGACAGTTTTTGAAATCCCCTCTAAAAAAATTGAAGGTGCTTTGCAGTATTGTTGTTGTTGTTGTTTTTTATTCCAGTGTTGTCTTCTCTTTTACTCTGTGTGTTTTGCTATTTCCACTTCGGCTGGTGCTATAGTAATAGAAATGATTATTCTTGAAGGCCAAACCTTCAGATAACGGCAAAGTAGGGGAAATATTTCCTTCAAGAAAACAGGAAAAAAAGGAAATACCTTCATTTCCCAAGATAATGCCATATATGATGAATGCATCTCTTGATCACACTAAAGTGTTTAATTCATGTAAAATTACAAAGGCATGAAAATGAGCAGGATTCCTTTTGAAGTCAAGACAGTTTACGTCATCTTGGTGGTCATTTCTCAGGGAGGCAACTCTGAGTTTATTAATAATGAAACTGAGAACCTAGAGGGAAGGCTCTTTTTGTGGGTGTTTTTTTTCTTTTGTTTTTCTTTTTTTTCCCTCTACATTTCTTAGAAGAAATAAATTAAATCACTTAGAGTATGGAGTATTCTGGGATCTAGAAACACTGGCATCCCTTGAAATGGCCATAAAATTCCTATCTGCTCAAATAAATTCTTGTCCCAGTCATTTCCTTTAATCAACAGAATAATTTCCTCTTAGCCTACATCACCCTTCTCTCTCAGGTCATCAGTCAGGAGGTTGAAACCCTGTTCCTATTGTGGTCCATGAGTTTTCTCATAGTCTTTACCCACTGACAGTAGCAGTAGTCAAATACCAAAAGTTTGGACTATTCCATGCAGTTGGGTATTTTCTGAAACAAAATTGTGGCAATAGTATGATGTGAGTGTCTGAGACACCATAGATTTTCTGAAATATCGGTTCGTGACCTGTGTGTCTGCAGAAGAAAATTTTGAGTTCAGTGTAGGGCAACCCAGCTTGGCACAAGTGGTGACAAGGTGAGATTTGCATTAAAAGAGACAGCATTCACTATGAGAGATAACAGTATGTTGTCTAAAGACATAAAAAGTAAGTGTGAAGAAGTATTCATCACTGAAAGGAGGACTCAAACACAGCTTTGTGACATGAGCAGCAGTGGTCCAGTGGTTAAATGAATTAAGCTTTTCCTCTGGAAGTCTTCAGTGCCACTCAGCAGACCTATTCGTAAAGTAGATATATTTAGAAAAAACTCAGTGATTTCTAAGAGTGCCTAAGTTTGCAAAAGACCACTTCAGAGCTTCATTGCAAAGCTAGGAAGAAATTGGAGTTCTTGGTCCCATACTCTCCTTTTTCTCCATATTAAAGATCTATATTATTTCCACACAAAAGAAAAAATACCTGAGGTGAGACCCATCTGTCCTAAACTTGAAAGTCAAAAGAGCGACATCAAAGTCTGCACTAGTTATGCTAGACTCCCTTTATGGACAGTGGAGAGAAACAGTCCTCTCCCAAGAGTGATTCATCACATCCTGAGACACACATCTCAGTTAACCCAACTGTGTGTTTCCAGAGCTTGCTGTTTCTTTCCATTGACAACAAACATTAAGTCCTGACTGTCTGAATGCAGATGTCTTAGTGAAAGTGTAATTCTTGTTATCTTACACCCACCTGAGAAGTCCCCACAACTTGACCCCTTCAGATACTATGTTTTTAGTGCTTTAGTCTTCCTCACCAACCACTCATCCCAAAAAAAGTACCAGTATTTATGCTTTGAAATGGCATTCAGGTGAGATGACAGATATATATAAGACAGATTATATTTGAAATGTGTCTCACCTACCAACACAGTATTTCTGAGGAGTCTGAGTAGCGGATGTCCATAGACGGAAGTTTACACTGGACATTTAGGTGAAGCTATTTCTGATTTCTCTGTGTGTGTGTACGTGAGTACGTCTATAATGGCACATATGACAATGTGGTGTGTACGGGAAGAGTGGGTGAACTTTACCATTTCATCCAAGCATTGTGTGCTACAGTAAATATCAGAGATAATGATATTGACTTTAAGGTATTGCAGCTTCAAATGTCAGTTCTACTCTATCTAACACTCCTTTGGATTTGATTTACATCTCTTCCTCCCACCTCAAAAGCTGCAAAAGGAGCATGTTGAAAAGAAGGACTCGACACCGGCATACTTTGTCTCTGTTTTCTAGCTCTTCTTTTGACAAATTTTAATTGCAGACTTTTGACCAGGGCTAACTCCACAGCCCTTTTTTCCAATGTTTTAATTCTGATTGTAAACAACTTCAGGCTCAGGGGTAAATGAAATGGATGAAATATCATCAGCCTTGAAAGTGAGTTCTCTTGCCAGAGGTGCTGCAGCTGAATCAAAAGGTCAAGGAAGTATTAGTGACAGTTTAAACAGAAATTAAACTTGTCCAAAAAACCAAAGGGCTCATAAGAATAACATTTAAACAGCATTTTTTGGTCCTTTACAGGCATTAACTAAGAAATCCTCACTGCATCCTGGTGACATAATGAGAAATATGATGGTGGTATTGATACTGAAGATTCAGTTGCAAAATGCAAGCAAATCTGCACCCTATAATTGAGTTGAAATCCTATATTTTTGATCCTTAGAAATTGCAAAATATTGACTTAAACTCAAAGTGGGCAGGAAACAGATTTTTCATCTGGCAAGACCTTTGCTTCTTTCTGAGCCTTGATAAGTGAAGCTTCAAAACAGATAATTTGCAGGAAGGGGACAGCACAGAAAGAATCCAAATGCTTGATTCAGTGAGGGTATTTTGCTTTAATAGTCCTGAAGTGCTTAATTTTCTTTCCAGATCCTTGGTTTTATTCTATCTTTTAAAGGAGTGTTGCAGCATATCATTCACTGTGTAGGATCAAGTGAAGGTTATGAAGGAGGCCAGTTCAATGGAAGTCACTTTTCCAAAGATCCTGCACGGAAGCAATACCAAAGTACTCCCCCAGTTATGGCTTTAAGCTTACTAAATGCATTAGGTCACTTTATTGTAAAACCTTTTCTTTCAGCTTTTTCTTCTAACACTCTCACCCTTACACTGTGTGGTAAAGTTTTTTCATGTTAAATATTTTGTATTTCCAGGAAAAGGAAATTAACTTGATAAGCTCTCTGGTTTTAGGGAGGCGTTACCCTAACTGGTAGAGACAGAGACGTGTCCTCTATATCTCAAGGATGTAGGTACTAAAAGACTGTGTTTTTCTTAAAGGATGATTAAAAGGACAAGAAATAAATGCACAAAATGGAAGGGAAGAGTTATCTATGAATTAAGGAGTTATTTAAGATGCTCCATGGGTTCATAACTACGAATAAAAGGATAAAACTGGGCAAAGAAAATCTCACAACATATATCAAGAATGAAACACTTACTGTCACTGAAGTATATCAAGCCATGGTCTCTCAAAGGAAAGGGTGGAATATCCAAAGTCGAGAAGATCTCAAGGCACATTGAGCAAAATGCGGAAACATACACAGGAAGGAACATTCAGACACTGGCAATAGAAATGGCTGGATGACCTACAGAAATATAGGTCTTTTTCTTACTCCTGATCCTGGCAATTATTGTCCTATAAATCTAACTTCTCTCCCCATTAAAATAATGGAATATAAAGACAGAGAAAATATCATGAAACTTCTAGAGGACAATGGGATTTTGAGCCGTAAGGAAGATGGGGTTGAGAATTAATAACATCAGTGTAAAGACAAAGCAGAGGGAAGGTTATGTGATAAGATTTTAGTAATAAGTTTGATAGAGTGCATCTGAAAATCTTGAATCCAAAAGGTCATTTAGATGCCTAAGATACAGCCACTTCCTTGTTAGGACTGTCTGTGAGAGAAGGTGATGATAAACAGCAGAGTTTCTAATGATGGAGATTGTTCTGAAAGTACATTGCAGTCCCTTTTCCCTTGTGGGGTCTTCACCCCTGATGCAGAAAAGAACCAGCATGATAATGATGTTTCATACTAACAGGAAGTTAATCTTAGTCCTAAATGCCTGTCATGGCAGAGAAATATTTCCAAGAAATGTATACAGATTTGCAGTACTATTTGTTTGAGGGAATGGTATTTCAAAATTGTTCATTTTTAGGCTTCTCACACTTTGAATTATTCTAGACAATGCTAGTCAGACCTGGTGGTAATATCCTCCTGTAATATAGAGAAATATAGTTTTTCATATTTTGTTATGTGGTCTTCTTTTTATTTTCTATTAGAAAAAATGAAGCACAAAGAGGTCATTTCCGTTTAAATATACTGTGGTTGTTATAGCTGGGAACAGACAGCCTGACTTTCAGGGCCCTTAAGAGTTTCCGAGATCCCTGCATATCATCACAATGGTGCTCACTGATATGTGGGTAAATGAAGCTGGGGTAGGATTTCTCTAACAGTTCATTACAAATCTGAATGGTTTAAACCTCTGCTCAGCACAGCTGTCCAGACTGGTCAGATGTGTGGAATTTTCAGTTTCTTTTCTTTGATTATAAACTAGAGGATTAATCAAAACACAGACATACGGGAATGAAAATAGGTGAGTTGATTCTCAGTTTTGTAACCAAGTCCTGTGAATTATTTGCTTGCTCTTGTAGTTCCTCCAGAACAATATCTACAACCTGCAGAGAATTCTTTTAGATGCATAGTATTACCAGTTTTCTCTTTTATTTTTTTCAAAGCAGCTGTATTTCTAAACATGGCATATTGAACCATATTGCTATATATTTTCACAGCTTCCAACAGACAGAGTTCTGATTTTAGGTGATGTTCTGTGGGAGAGAATAGATTCTTGTAGCTGGATTCTCAGTCTGGCCATTCCCCATCTCCTCCCACCTTCATGACTGGGAGGTTTTATACTGTCTGATAGATAACTAGATCAGTACAGACCACCAACTACACACATAATCTTTTGAGGGTCTGCTGTAAAGGGCCTTCAGTCATTCCAAAGGTGATTTTTGAGATCACAAACTCCTTAGAGGAGAACGTGGTCTTCCCTACTTACTCTTTCACCAGTTGGATTCTCATTGTACCTGGGACCTGGATGTACCTTGTGCCCCAGGTGTAGCTGAAATACCACTGAGAAAAAAAGCTGCAATCCTACTCTTCAGCCATGACTCCTGTTCCTGTTTCCACATGGATCAGCAAGGACCATGTTTTAATCTGAGCAGACATTCCTCACTTTGCTGTGCCACTCTCCAACACCAGCCACTTCCCCGGCCTTGGTGGTCTGTGCTGGATTCAGTCTGAAAGGTCATCTGGAGAGAGGAGGCCAGATGGCCGTGGAGACCCAGCATGTCGGAACACTATGTTTAATTACACACAAATTTACTGCAGCATGTCAGGAGGGACACAGGGAGCTTGTCCCATGGAAAGGTCAGGCATTGTGTGGTGGCTTTACCTAAATTACACTGGGAGGAATGGAAGTGAGATCCTGACCTTGTATAATGCATGTACAGCCAGACCCCAGTGGGCACAGTGCATTCATGTGTTCAGTTCTTGCTTCCCCAGACAGAGCAAAATTTTTTTTTTTTCACATACTGACTAAAATGCCCCAGATTTCCCTTTTTTTTAGGAAGTGATAGTATTTCAGACTACAGGACTCTACATATATTAGGATGTTAAAAGCAACCAAACAAAAAAACCACACAGGGCACATTTTGGCCATGGAAAGCCATCTAAATATGATATGGACATCTGAAATAAGCTGGGAAACCAAAGTTCAGAGAAGAGTTTAAATAATCAGATGGAGCATTGTTTTCTTTTAAGGTAATTTGATGCGGTTATTTCTCTTTGAATTTTAAATTCTCGAACCTTAATATCTGAAGATCTCCCATGATTTTTTTTAATCCCTTTTGTGGTATAAAAATCTGAAGAAAGAGCTTATGTTTTTAACTTATGCACTAATTTAGCCTGTTTTAGAGTGTGTTGATTTGCTTGTTAGTCTCTGAGAGAGGAGAAGACGGAATGAGGGAGGCAGGAGAGTTTTTTTGGCTGTTACTATTGATCTGAATCTCAGTGGCATCCAGTGGTCACCACCACGATGAGGATCCCACAGTGCCCAGTGCTGCATGGGCATTTGTTCAAGTACCATCCCCACTGAAAAACAGTACAATTCCAAGTAAATGTAAGCAGAATTAAGACAAATTTATTTCCTAATAAATTAAAAGGTGGGAGAAATATGTTTCCCAAGATTACAGTGGATGAGTGACAAGCTGGAAGGGAACTTTGTTGTCCTGATTTCCAGTCTAGTTCTAGTCTTAACATAGGCTTATTCAAAGACATGAATATAATGTAAGCACTTACCTGGGGAAGGTGCTGATTAGAAATTCTTGTAGGTAACTCACAGTGGTTAGGTTTCAAATTACATTAAGAGCTTGACATGATTTAACTGCATCTGCAACTAACCAAATCTGATGGAGCCTATATATTTCCTTTTCCTTGGAATGAAAAATCATAGACTGATCTCATTTTATTCAAAGCAGTTGTTCTACTACTGCCTTAAACAATGAATTTTATATCATTATTTGTCAGTTTGGCCTCCTGGGATACTCCTTTAGATTCCTTAAATGAGAAATGAAGAACAGATAGCAATGGTGACACTTACTAGTGCCATATTTCTGTATCCTACTATCTTACTGGTATTTACTCTGCAGAAGAAGTAAGTGACCTGTCATATATAAATGAAAGTGTTCAGGACCAGGAATTTATTTCTGTGGTTTTGAACTTACACATTCTGTGAACAAACATTAAGAACTTATGTAACTTCATAAAGAAAGTACAAGTATGAGAAGGTAAAATTGCACAAAGAGTTGGAGTGTATTGCACAGTAAGGGAAAATAAAACAAATAGCAATAAATACAAAAATAGATAAAAGCCAATAGATGGTGACTATATATCCATAGAAAGTTCTCACTAAGCACCATCACCCAGATCAGGGACTATCAAAGCTGGAATTTCAAGAATTTTGGTTGCTTTGAAATAACAGCATTATATTTTTGGGGTACAGTTTTGCATTAGGTTGAAGGTTGGACTATGTGACTCATAAAATGGATATTTCCTTTCACTGGGATTACTTCTGATTCTGTGTGCTTGATTTTGATTAGTTTTATGGGGGTTTACCACTTTCCTGACCTTCGTATTTAAAAAGCCTGTGAGATTTTCAGCAATTCAATTCAATAGAGTTGCATGCGAGCTCTGTGAGAGAAAACAGGTTTTCTCATGTAACTACAGAAAGGACATGTGCCTATGGTGCTAGCATATGAACAAGTTGTGTGTTATGGAGTTGTGAAGTGTTATCTAAACAAGCAGAGGTCAAGATGATAGTTCAAAGGCCTCTTTATCAAGGATTATGTGTTTATATAATTTACAGGTCCAGCACTGTACAATTTTAATGTCCAGATTCATTCCATTTGACAGAGGAGTCTGATATTCTTGGAGGTTGCTTCAGATCCTGGACTGAATCGCTCCATGGAGAGGCCTAAATCTCACCATTTCTCCCCATTTTTTATGAAGTCAAATGGTGAAAAACAGTCAAATGTTTTCATTCTCCAAATACTCTCTGCCTAAAACAATGGTGTCGTTGCTGGGCATCTGAACAACTCCACACAATTAAGTGTTCTGGTTAGCCATGGAAATGCTATTCCTCTAATTTATAGGAGGACTGGGTGCTGGGGGAAGGGCAATAAAATAGAGAGGGACTGGTCCAGACAGGTTCATACAGTGCCAAGCATCCAGTACCATGAGTATTGTCCATCTATATTTGCACAGCAGCAACACACATCCTAGTGGGACACACATGGGTCTCCATTTTAAACACAGAAAAGGACAGAATACAGCTTCATTGATGTAGGAAGACATCAAAATAAATTCTTTCACAATATTACTAACAACAGTTGATCTGAAGTTCGTTTCAGCTAACTTGGCAGCCAGTGGGTTAGATGTACGGAAGAAGTCATCAACAGAGAGAAATGGTCATGTGACATACATACGGTCTCTTTCACTTATGAGATTGCCATGCCCTGCTTCATCTACCACTGCAGGCACTGTACCCTAGAAACACTATTTGTTTCCTGAACACAAGGTTTAATTCCACACCCTTTCTATAAGCACATAATCATAGGATGGTTTGGGTTGGAAAGGACCTTAACTATCATGTCGTTCCATGGGCAGGGATGTTACTACTACTGCACCAGGTTGCTCAGCTGCTCAGCTTTTGTTATCTCAGTGATTGCAGTGATCATTGACAGTCCTTCTCATTCTATTCCAATCTCTAATCAGAGGTAGTCCTTACACCTTCCTACATGACTGTGGTCACAAGCTTGAGTTAGTGGTGATCTGAATCCATCACCTCCTGCAAGGCTGCCTGGGAGGTGTGTCAGTCTGCTATGCACATGTGCAGTGGTGGTGAGAACCACCTGAGAGAGATGTCAATCCTGAATCCAGCTTGCAGCAGCCAGGGGTAAAGCTGAGTTCTCTGGCTCTTTTCTTGGACTGGCACACTGGGGGAGAAAAAGGAAGGAAGAAATCACAGGTTTCTTACACTATTTGACCATTACATTCTGAAAGTCAAAAAAACAAAGCACAACCAAAAAATTCAAAGCTATCAAAGAAAAAAAGCACAGAAACAACAAAACCAAACATGTTCACAGACATGCGCATAAAATGCTTCTCCAGCACAGAGTCAAAGCTGAATTTAATACTGAGAACTTTTTTTTCAGTTTTAAACTGAAACCTCCAATAATTGCTTAGTGTTCCTAGGAATGTAAATTACTCTTTTTGGTCTCTATGTGGGAAGCAAGGAGATGAATGGGAGTCTAAATTGGTTTTGCTTCCTGTTCCCTGTAGTGGTTGCAGGATTAGTCCACTGTGCCTCTTTGCCCTTCCATTTCCTTGAAGACATGGGAGAACCTTCATTTTGCTAGGAGTTACTCATTAAAATGAATCAAACAAGCCAGATTGTAGCAGGCATTTGAAAACCTGCTATCTGTCAAGAATTTTAAATTTAAAATTAACATTGAGTCCTCCTTTAAGACAAAAACCTTGACCTTAAGTTGCGTAGTGATTGGCAAGCACTCCCCATCCCCTGACTCGATTAACATTTAAATGCCATTTTGTGTGAATATGAGTAGCGCCTTTGGAACAAACAAATTACTAATGTCTTCCTGCAGGAAAGGAGCATCAGAAGTGTCTTATTAATTTGATGTCTGATTGAAAATCTCTTCCTGGTTCTGGAGAGGTCTATGTGGCCTAGGAGAAAAAGATGTGGGGTATTTTGGCCACTACGAATGATATCTCCATTAGCTAATTCTTCCTTTATTTGTTCTTCCGGGGATGCTCTACAGTGGGACAAAAGGAATACATGAGAAAACCTGTCTTGTATGAGGAAATGCATGTTTTTTGTTTGAGTCTTCTGAGAATAAGCAATAAGGAACAACTTATGACCACTAAGCTTTGCAACCTGTAGTACAGCACCCAACTGCTATAGCAGTGAATGAAGAAAGCTACTGAGAAACACAAGTTTTTCAACCAAATTAACAAAAAACCCCATAAAGTCTGGAAGCCAAGCTCAGAAATTCTGGTTTTTGTACTATTGAGCAGTTGGAGTGTTGATGTTTTAGGACATAAACACTTTGCAGTACTAACCACTACCCACACCAGGTGCTCAGCTCATCTGTGTCTGTTGGATCTCACACACCTCTTTTAGCGAGTGCAGGTTACAGTCTAAATGGAATGACAGAACTATTAAGGTTTGAAAACACACCTGAAGAGTATAAAGTCCAACCTTCGACCAAGTACCACTATTCCATCTGAACCATATCATGAAGTTCCATGTCTGCACATTTTTTGAACACTTCTAAAGATGGTCACTCTATTACTTTCCTGGTGCACCTATTCCAAATTTTCCAATAATAAGTAAACCTTGTTGGTGAGTACACTTTAGAGGTGTCCCCATCCTCCATTAGCACAGAGAAGTTTCACAACAAATTTGCAGGTTAATCTATCAGTGATGTGCTCCTGTTTTGCATTTCAACAAAATATCTGAGGACTGTGCTGTTGGCAGGGGAAAGTATAGAAGGGAATGCTTCACCAGCCAGCATATTTATCTGCCAGCATTAATTGTGCAAATGGGGAAAATGTGTAAGATGCAAAGGTGCCACTCAGAGAACAGCAGAATTTGCTGCTATATCAGATAAATAAATATGCATATGCAAATTAGAAATGGGCTGCTTTTTCTTCTTTTTTTTTTTTCCTAGGATAATGCCTGCCATCTCCTTCAAATTATGTCAATTTGACATTGTAAATTTGCAGGGTACACAGAGGAATCCTGATACACCAAACCTAGTTCTTGTTCTGTTTCGAGAGGTTTTTCCCCCCATCTCATTAACTCTGTCAGTTAATTCTTGTTCAGCCACTTTGCCATATTTTATATTTAAATTTTCAATAAGAAAAGATGAGATTTTATTTCATTACTCCCTTGTCCCACCTTTTCTTACTAGAACTCCCATTACAGTCTCTCTATACACACATGCTATGCATCATCTCTAGCTACAGAGATTTTTTTTTACCTACACTTGAGCTAATCAGCATGGTCTTCTGTTGTGGTCAGTAGAGAGAAATACACTATTTTATGATGTGATTCCTCTCATCCTAATGTTGAAATCTAAAATCAGTCAAATTGATTTTGTCCCAAAAGCACACATTTCTCTTCATTGATTATAGAGAATATCAAATGTGACTCACTCAGATGAAGTAATCTGTGTTCAGTGACCACATCTGGCTGGGTAAACTTAAACTCACTCCATCCTCCTGGGGGAGAAATGTTCCTGAGGTACCAAACCCAAAATATTATATCTTACTCCTGAGAGGCATTCATTACAGAGCTGTGATATCTGTGATGTCAATGATTCTCACATGCCTGGAAATTAGTGAAGCAGCAGTTGCATTCATATGTGAAAAAAAAGAAAAAAAACTAACATACAGACATTTCCTAGATACTACTCTGGCTTCTGCTTTACCAAAATGGGATGGAGAAGTTTGATTTGAGCCTCATCTTGTAAGGATATCAATCAGATTGTGTGGTGACAGCATGATCATCAGTTTAGTATTCAAGTCCCCACCTTCTGCCAGTTCAAGGATGCTTTCTCCAAAGCATATTTAATCTGCAGCAATCTTATTCATGGCTTTAAGTAGTAGAATGATGAAAAGCTCCTCCTGACCTAAGTGTTATGCAAAAGGCTTAGGAGAAATATGTTCTTACAAGACTTTTAGCTCAGTCAGATTGAAACATTTATTTTTGTACAAAGAACTCACCAAAACTTTACAAGTGTTCAGTCTTTAAACTTCAGATTTTTTCCCCACGCTAAAAAATAATAATAAAAAAACCCCATGAAATGTATATCAATCTGTGTCCAGCTGGACCATGTGATGTTAAAGTACATAAGAGCTTGTCTGCCTGTTTTCAGTATATGAATGACTCTTAGTTGCAAGTGCTGAAGAAAATGCTGGTATTTGAGCACTTTGGGGATAGATCTGTCAGCATTTCTACCATTTTCTGAAATCTTAGGCTTGTTTGTCTGACACAGAGGTGATAAATCAGTGCACAGAGTGCAGGTGAACTGGTCAAAGGTGTTTGGTTAATGCAGTTAATCACCTGTTCTGTTCTTCATCATGAGGTTGTGTAATTTATAAGATCACTGCAGTAAAACCATTGAAAACACGTATGCCATGCCATTGGTGCATACCCACAAAATGTGGGTAGCAGAACTTGCAAAAGGTGTTCCTATAAAGTTAGCTTCTTATAAGCTGGATACACATATTATAGATTACTATAGTAAAGGATGTTGATGTAGTCTTTTAAGTAAAATATAAAAATAAAGGGCTCTCTAAGCGGGATTATTTGGAATAAAGGCAGATTTGTGTGGTTAGGCTAATAGAAAGTAAATATCCAATAACATGGCTGTGGACAGCCATATTGAGAAGATACCTACAATCTCAACATTCCTGTTAAACAAAAGAGCTGAGAGGATGGATCAGGTGATGTCGGATGCAATTTTGCAAATTGTTTTCTGTTATGTATTTTCTCTACGTCTGTCTGAGTGAGTATTCAAGATCCTAAATAAAAGGATTTGCTTTATTTCCCAGGGTGGTTACAACCTAATATACTTTTCATTTACAAAAATTCTCCTTGGCATCTACGTCTTTCATTTTTCTTCTTGTATTTGTGTGTAACTCTATCAGCAGATGATCTGTTCAAAACTGATGGCATTTTGGAACCCAGGATGGCATTTTACGCCTATAGTTTGGTCAGCCAGTAGTAAAAAGCTCTGGAACATATCACTGGCTTCCTTTAAGATTTTATCTTTCATCAGTTTCCAAAGGAAAGTGAGAGTAGGCCAGAAGTCTGAGTGGGAAGGATCTTTATGGACTTGGACACTGTAACTTCATCTGTCCGTGGAATAGCCCATTTTGAAGAATTGCCAGTATATGTGGAACAGCAGAAAAAAAATACAAAGCAATCAGAAAACAGAACATACTGTTCTTCCACTCTCTTTTCAGGAAAAATGTATTTTCTCCCCCACAAAATTTTTGGTTATTTTATTAAGGATTCCTTTTCAAAAAAGGGAGAAAGCATGATCTCAATATTATCTTCTCTGTAATTGGAAAGTTTCTAAAAATTCTTTAAGTTATGTTTACTTTATTTTTATTAAATTGCTTTCAGAGAGAGAAATCTGATGGGAAAACCAATCCCAAACGTTCAGGAAAATAAGGTGGCTCCTATGTTTCTTCAGGTTCAATAATAAATAAATAAACTTGCTACAGTTCTATAACATCTATTAGCACTGTGATGGCTTGTTGTTCTTACAAATAACAGAAATTGCTACATTTTCATAGAAGATGAAAATAATGTAGTAGTGTATGCTATGAAATAGAGGGCAGAAATCTAGATATGCTCATATCTGCAGTGGGAAGAGGATGAAAAATAAGGGAGGGGGTTTTGAAATTAGTTTGCTTTTATTCAATCACTTGCCCAGGATCTTTCTTAGTGCTTCAGAAAGCCTTCAATAAAAAACAAATAAAATGCATAATAAAATATGGACTCACAACAAAAATTCAAATGACCATCTCAGTACAAGGCCATAAATAAAAGATTAAGCTAGTGAGACACCCACAAAATACATTTTCAAAAGGCTTTTAAACTGATTAAGGAAGTTGACTTCATGTATATTGATACTGGAGGGTACAATTTCCTACCAAGTGCAGGCAGGCAAGGCTTGGTGTGCGGAGGGTAACCCAGGATGCATTTTTGAGAGGCTGTAAAACCAGCCCTCACAACAGGTTGTTCTTTGAAGAAGACTGTCATTAAATCTTAAAGAAAGATTTAGGTATGTGTTCTTCTTCTTTCTTCCTCCTCCATCTATTTTAATTTCAAAAAGTTTTACAATCTTCAGTGTAATAGCTCATCTATCTGCAAAATAGAATTTATTCTGTTCAGCTGAATCATGCAATAATGTAATCAGGAAAGAGTCATAGGTTAACACACACACAACTTGATCATATTAACTTAATTTTTTTAGAAAACCTAGCTCTACTTACTAAAAAGGACTCTAGCAATCATTTGAATCTACAGTTGTGTCCAAGAACCAAAGATTTTATTCTGTCTTGGCTTTAAATCTATCTCATGTTTTAAAGAAGATTGATTAGACATTTTAAAATCCCTTAAAATGAAAATGTTGCATTTTTAATGAAGAATAAGGATGGCAATAGAGTATTTCTAGATATTGTTATCCAAAAGTGTCACAATACTGCCAAACTTAGTATATTCATAACACCAGTATAAAAGTATTACTTTTGTAAACACAGGTGGGGAGGGTTTAGCTAAGATGTCTGTCTCTATCTCTATCCTCTTGGTTAAATGTTTCTCCCATCCCATCTGATCTTGCTGTGGTGACAAGTTTGGGCTCCATATTTTTAAAAGCTTCATTTTTGGCAGTTATACATCTGTGTGATAAGGTGAGGTTGCCTTGCTTTCCTGGTTTATCATGGGTCCAGCATGCAGGATGAATGTAGGAATGCAGTGAAGGCCGCTATACACAGGCTGCATCTCAAGAACTATCTGATCTGAAAATGATCGGAGTTTAGGAGACTATTTAGGATAAATATAATCTTCCTTACCTACTTTTGCCCTATGCTCCATCTTTGATGAGAGAAACTTTAGCTGGATCCAGTAGAACTGGTCTTATTCCTTGAAAATATTTATTATCATTACTGATGGAGCATGGCATCCATCACCATAGGAAATGTGCTGAAAGGAAACCTCAGGACACTTCATGCCAGATACACACCCACAGAGCAGAGCAGAGCTGCACACTCCAGGTATGTCCAGGATTGCTGAATGCCCAGAATAAATCGGCCAAGTCCTCTAACTCAATGTGTCTGCAATGATGTGGTAGAAACAGATGTATGCTGGACACATGATAGCCCTTCAAAAACTCTTATCTACATCCTCATACGCTTACTGGCTTTTGGTTATTCAGTCAGATTTTTGCCATGTGATGTAGCACACAAGGCACTTGCAATCCAAAGAACTCAAAATATGAAATAAGACAGGCACAGAGTGGAGAATTTAAGCACGGGAAGATTAAATGACTTGACCACAAGTATCTCAGGAGTCTGTAGCAGAGCCGTGGACTAACCTCTGTTTTCCAGCTCTACCTCTTGCTTCAGTCTATCACTTGCTTTGTTTTCTTGTTTTTATCTGCCCCTTCTTTCCCTGAGGGCAGAGAAATTTCCCAACTCACTGGATCATTTTGTCAAGGGAGATAGATAACTTTCCAGTTCCTCCTTCTCCCCACCCTCTTCCCCCATTAGCCAATCCAATTATAGAAAATCAAATATCTTGCTAGAGCTGGCCAAATTCAATTACTCAGGTACTTCTGGGTAAATTTTGGCAGTGAATAGTTTGCTCGCTTTACCCAGACTTTTCTCTTTAATAAAATGCTCCCAGTTACCCAATATATCTTGTTATAAAATAAAACAAAACCCCCTATATACATGCAACCATAGATAAGCAGAGACATTTTCTTCAGATGCTTTCTGGGAATAAATTTTCAGGTACCTCCCAGGACCTCTATACCACTCTGGATCTGAACTGTGAAATCCTGTCTACCTTCTCATCATTAAATGGCAGGATGGGAAGACCTGTCTTTCAAAGCTGGAGTTCAGCAGTCAAATACCAAAACTGTTTCTGCTCAAAATATATTCCACTTTCACTAGGGAAAAAAAAAAAAAAAAGAAAAAAAGAAAAAAAAACCCCACGTACAAGTATATTTTTAAAATAAGGTATTTCATTTGAAAGCTGTAATTTTTTATTAAAGAATGTCAGAGCAACACCAGGTGGAAGTTCAAATGACTAATATTCTTATTTATCTCTATAGGTTTAACTCTTTAGGTTGCATTCCTTATCTCTTCTGCTTTAAAAGGGTCAATTCATTGCCAGACATGAAGTCCACCTGGGGATCACTACTCAAAGAGGAGAAAGTAGATATCTGGCAACTACCCTTTAGCTCATTGGAACAAACCTTTACCAAAGTATTTGGGCTCTTCTGTAAAAACTCTGCAAGGCAAAAAATCCCAGAACTATTTTCCTTAGGAGGCAAATTATTGTTTATAAGGTTTTACAGGTGACCAAATTAACAGTTGCATAAGATAAAGAACATACCACTATAACAAAGGTAACCAACCAAAAAAGTATTGCCACAAAGAACAGTACTTCACATTTCTTTAGGGATCCCCAGACCAATGCTAAAACCTCCACAAACACTTCAAGGTTCTGTGAAATGCAAACAGGAAACATTGGCCAAAATAACCAAACCTCAACTGTCCCGCAATTATACGATATTGTCTAAAAAATATTTTGGTGTGTTTTTAATCTTTTTTTAAGCTTTATGTAGAGAAATTCTACAAATATTCTCTCCCTCTGAGTCCTGTGGTTGTATTCTTGACCTTATGCACCTCATCCAGTAAAATGAGACAGTGAACTGGCATTTGGAATGAGTCAGAGCTGGTATATCCCCTTTTTCTCTTGGATAACACCTCTTCTTCCTCTCAATAAAACCTTGTATTATTCAAATGGGGTGTAAAGACAGTGGACCAGCCAAGAAACATGCACTTAAAATGTCTGAAATACAGAATACTAAACATGTCCCTTGGATCCCTTCCAAGATGGTTTAGTTATTAGACTTGTTTCATAAAGGAAATGGGTGCTAAGTGTGGAAAGTGAAAATACATGGAAGGGCATTTTTCATGATGCTTTAATGATCACAGACAGATAACAAAAAGATGGTCATCTCCGTTTTCAGTAATTCTTCTGAAGTAACTCTTCTTCCTTGTTTATTCTAAGATGGGGGGAGCTGCTGTGAGCTATTAGACAAGTTTCTCTGTCCTGTCCAAGCAAAATCTTCAATTCAGTTAAAAAAAAAAAAAATACACAAACAAACGACTGTTTGAGACCAAAATTTTGACAGTTTAAGAAGAGGAGGGGAAGGGAGAGAATGGGATTACACTTATATTAGGTAGCAAGAACATCCAGATTTAGTATTGTGAGGATTAAAAAAAAAAACCCAGAGCTTCAGAGTGGATAAATGCTTTCTTGCTTCAATGCCTAAACCAACTTCTAATTAATGGGGTTTAGGAAGACATTGTCCTTATGAGTATGTTATCCCCATAGCTGCCCACTGAAGGGTGCCCTGCTTGTTGCAGGGAAGCAGATGGTATTGACCACTGTCTGAGACAGGCTATTGAACTGACTGTTGATCTGGTCCTCTATGTCTGTGCTTTTCTAATCTAATCTCATCTAATCTAATCCTAATGCATTTTTCTTGTGTGTCTCAAAAACTCCCAGGTATATACATAAAATCTTTTTTAATAAACTCTTCAATTCCAATTGAAAGTGGCCTTCTGGTTTGAGATACCCTCTGACCTTATCAATCCAGCTATGAAATCTTCACCCCAAACAATGAAGTCATCCACTGCAGGTACGACATTATCCTCTAGAACAAACAGCTGTCTGGTGTAAGGATCAATTACAAACACTTTGTTTTTGGAGGAAACCCCCCTACGGGTTGGGGGCCGTAAGGGTTTGGTTTGCCCAGGAAACATGCAGGGTGCAGGGTGACACACAAACAAGTTTTCAGAGCCAAGATGAGCCATCTGTGATGAGCTTTGTGAGGATATTGCTGACTATAAATGAGCGATCATTCCATGGACACAAGATGTAGAGGATTGTCTGTGACTTGTACACCTGGATATAAATCATGCCATGACTTTTTTTTTTCCCACCAGTCAAACAGTCAGTGTTTTGAAGAAGACTTTGTCATGTTTAATAGTGCTGTCAACCTTGCAGTTTTGCTGGCCTGTTAATAAGAAATTCCAATATGACACTATTAACTATTATTTTCCCAGAGCTGAGCAAAGCCAGCCACCACAGAGTCTCACTTGATGTGGAGTGAAAGCCTTCATGGTGCAGAAATGATCAGCTCAATTCACCCCCAGGGTAACTTCAATATTTTTGGGAAACCAGTCTGCCACCTGACTTGACAGCAACAGCTACAGGGGAAGGAATTTGAACCCCTCTAGGCTGATATGGATGTTGAGGCAAACCCAGGTTTAAGTTTGTCTCAAAGTAAATCATTTATATTCTATATAGTGTTGGTGGGTTTTTTTTTTTTTCCTCTGGGTGCCATCTCAGTGTGAAGATAAACAGAGATGGCAGGAAATATCCTCTCAAAACAGAGAAAGAAAAGCCTTAAGGAACTTGATAGATAAAATTGTACTTATATTTCCCCACTCTGCTGAGAGATTTATCCTGCAATAGAAGTTATGCCAGAAGCTCAGACAGACAGGTCCAGACTAACGCCAAACTCCTGCCAGCACCACTAAATGATCTGCATGGTCAGAATCTACTTTCCAATATGTGAGAAATGACTGCCCTAACAGATTATTTAGTTCTAAGATTTGCTTTTAACAAGCCATAGCAATGAGCCAGTGGGTGTTTGCCCTGTGCATGCAGTCAGTTTCCATTGTGTTTCAGTGTGCACTTTCACCCTCTTAAGCAGGTCATCCTCCAATAGAAAAAAAAAGGAAAATTAAAAATTCCTATCTCTCCAGATGGTCCAAAAAAGCAACTCACAGGTGGTTGGAGTCAAAAAGGTTAGAGCTGTTGATTTTGTTAATCCATTCACTCACAGAAATTCCTCTCCTTCAAACTCTTCTATTTCAGTCTTTTGATGCAGGTAATTTGACCTTACATGGGGGGCAAAAAGGTCTGCTGAAAGATAAGGATGTTTTCAGAGTCATAGCACCTGAACAACTGACTTCTACTTCTATGGGGTCTTCCCTGATGCCAGCTTTAATTTTTATTCATCACGGTGTTGATTTGGTTAATTGTGCATTGAAAACAGCACCATTTGCACCATTAACATTGGGCTGATCTGTTCTATCAACAGAGGAACACAGCCCAAATTGATGCAAAACCTCTTGCAGCTGAAACTTGTCATGTGAGATCTGGTTCCAAAAGACATTACCCACAATTTCTAAGAAAAACAGTGCAGAAAAAGATAAGAATGTTTTTCTCCTTTGCAAAAACACAAAGCGACCCACAATAAGTAGAAAAAAGTAGAGGGTGGAATTTTTCTACTGTTCAGATTATTCAACAAATGCTTGATCCAGCATTCACTGAAGTCAGCAGGATTCTTTCCATTCTCTCCCTTGTCCAATTGCAGCATCATTAGCTACATTACTTCTAACTGTTGGGCATCTACATCTAATGTTGCCCTCTCAATTGTAGCAAATAAAAATAGAAAATTAGAGAACTCAGCTTTCCATATCAGCACCTGAGGAAGGGGACTGAGCAAAATTTCCACCCAATTACCTTCATGGCCAGATGCACAAGGTTCTGATCACCTTTCCTTCAGTTTTGGAAGCATTATTTGCTGTGCAGCATTTTCCAGGTGATGTTGTAAATGATAGACCCTCATAGGCAAGGTACACTATGTATGGATGTTGCTCCTGAAGCTGCAATCTTTTCACTTCCCATCTTTTTGCCACTTCGCATTTGCATTAACAGAGGGATGGGGTGTTTAATATGGGTGTGCCGTTGTTTGCAAATCAGTTTGCAAAGCAGTTTGGGACCTTCTGGATGAAAGGTACTATATAAGTGTCAGTCATTATTACTATCATTATTATCATTATTATCATTATAAGTTCACAAGGAGAGCAACCACCACTTTGGAATAAGACTGGAGGTAGATTTTTCAAAGCCACAGTGGAGATTTGGGCTGCATGTGAGTGCCATGAATGCACAGTTAATGGGAGTCCTAAAGGATTACCCAGCAAGGGGAACTTTGGCCTTGTGAAAGGAAGGATAGTTTCAAAGCTACAACTCCAGTTCTTAAACAAGCACATCTAGGAAACGCCAGAGAATTTTAGCTTCTTTTCCTGCTGTGAAAGGTGATTCATGTCAGGACACGTAGTGGGGAATGTTGTGGGAATTGATGGGAGGAACATTTGTGGGAGCCCTGTAAGGTGGCAGCTGTGTTGGGGTTTGCAGTATCTTCTGGCCCTGTAGCATGATGTGCATATTCCAGGATAGTGCTAGAGAAGCACACCTTCTCCATAATTCTGGGCAAATTCATCTCAGAGCAAAACCTTTCATCTGGATAGGTAAGAAAAAGAAATAAACAAGTAATGTCTCAGGCATTTTGAGAGCTGGAATGTGAGTCAGAAGAAACAACTGTTTTCTGTACTTTCAGAAAGGGGTTATATTCATAACCACAAAATATAATTAATCTGTGTTAGTATCTCCTGTTCTCACCACTGTTCTGCAAGGGGTTACTGTCCTTCTCACCTCTATGAATGAAAATTCTTGTTTGGATGAACTTTAAATTAGCTCCATTTCTGGGGACATTCCTACCTCGGTTTGGGGAGTTTGGTGGTGTGGATTTTTGAAGGTTTAATTTTGTTTTTCTTGTTTTGGTACTTATTATTTTGCCAATGATAATTTCTCAAGCATTTATACTGAGACATTTCTGAAGACTCTAAAGTAGAAGGATATCTGTTGTGGAACCATGCCCCAAGTTGTGTATAGAAATATAGCCCTGGATTGTGAATGCATCTATAGATGGCACAGGTTCTGCTTTTAATATTGCAATTTCATATCACTGTCTTCATTTATTTCTTGGGGAGGCTAAAAGCCAAGTGTTTGGCTCAAATCAGACACTGACATTTTAAAACATAATTATAAACTAATTGACTGAAACCAGAAGTTACAGTTAGCAGGTTTCATGGCTGAAGTGGAGATGGCCATAAAGCATATCTCAAGACGTAACAGTCCCTAAGGTATAACAGAACTGGATCTGGTATATCAGAACATAGTTTTGACAATACCAACAGAAACAGCTACTGTCCTAACCATATGTGTTAGTATTCAGACATCTACTTCCAAACAAAATTAACCCTCGATCTGGATTTTAAAACACCTAATTTTAGTCCAGTGTCTTAAGAATTTATGCAATCAGCCCCTTTGTGTTCCTGTCCATCTGTTCCTCTTCCTCCTCCTCAGGAATTGTGCAACCACTGAAATTTGACTGATCTGTGGTGTATTTGGGGTTCCCAGGTCTTGAATTTTGAAGTGGAGCTAAAGAAGCACGAAGTGAGCTGAAGTGGAGGTGGAGTGAAGCAGCATGAAATTTGGCCCTTCTGAGTGGCTTGCCTTGCTTCTGAGATTAAAAGACAGACAGATCATGTTATATTCAATGTGATAATGAAAAGGCAGATGCTACAAATATCCTGCTGGTTTGCTGGGCACAAGTATCCCAGACTGTATTCCTCACACCCTACACTACAGAATGACAATTTAGGGTAAACGGGACCTGTGCCATGAGCCACATGGAAGCAAATTAAGGCTAAATCAAGGACACACACCTATTTCCTCAGTTTACCAGAAAAATTCCTGTCCCTTTCACTAAATCAGGAGACATTAAGACTCATATGGATACCATACAGTCAAAAGAAGAGGAAAGGACAAAGCAACCTTTATTTATGGTATTTTTTGTGGTAATCCACCTGTTCACATTATCGTTGCCTTGTAATTAGGGTGAAAGACACAGCAATTCTCTTTTCCTTATTTTCTTTATGGTCATGATTATAAGTGGGTTTTGGTTCACATCTGCATCTTTATGTGTTCTTTTGATTAAAATAATTTAGATTTTTTTTTTAGACTAGGCTCAATTAACCCTCTGTCCCTTAGTTTTCCAATTTGTAAAGATAGAGCTAATAAATGTCCCATTTACAGAAATGTTATTCAAAATTAACATTTTTACAACTGATTTGCAGAGAAATCAATTGTAAAAATGATGCAGAGAAAAACCCTTTGCAAGTGCAAAATAATTATTGAAGATGAATTTACAGATGTATGATGACAGACAACTGTTCATGAAAATCCAGCTGCAAATCTTAAAAACAACCATTCAGCACTAGCATACTTCTCTAGTAAGCTTTATGGATTAAGGGACCAAAAGGGATTTGGATTTGGAATGGATCAAGTCCCTCCAAGGTTTCTATTGGCCATGTATTTCCAAAATAATCCCACTATCATCACAGTGTTTTCATGTTCAGCTTGAAAAATGGCATTTGATTTCTCATCTCTTCAAAGGTTCCTTGACTCCTAAGTTGTTGATTACAATTCAGATGTTAATTGAGGAACTGGAGGATGAGTGTGGGTTTTTAGATTTTTTGTTTTGGTTTGGTTTGGATTTTTTTTGCAGAATAATTTTGCTGGAGAAATGAGATGACAAAGGATGTTTTTGACAAATAGATGCCAATTTAATGCTGCTACATATACTATTCCTGCTTTCCCCTGCAGGGGCCTCCTTTTACAGTCCCACAATGTGCTAGTTTCCAGAGGCTATGCCTCTGATTATCTCAAAGTTGACAGCATTTCAAACAGTCAGCAACCCTGTTTTAAACGAAGCTGTGGTGATTGGTTGAAAAACACAGCCTGAAGGCCTCCTGATCCAGGAAGCCACTTACACATATGACATCTTCCCCATACCCTTACTTCTTCAGATCCACTCAATACCAGTTTCTACCCTGATAGTGCCCTCGGGAAATCAACCAATTAATAATGGCTGAGAAAAATGCAAAGTTAATTGATGTTTGTTCTATTCTTCAATGAAAATTGTGGTTGCCCATGATAGATCTGCAATAGTATTTCTCTTCCTGTGACTTCCCTTTTGGCACTGCTAAGTCTTTGGGTCGAGAAAGTGATTCTTGCATGTATTTGTTAAGTTCCTGGTCTAAATTAACACTTCTGTTGGGAAAACAATTTTCTCCCTAAAGTATAATTATTTTTTCTTCATATCTTGAACACACCTTGTAGACAATTAAAGTTGATTTAAAGATTTTAAGACTCAGAGAGTTGACTCAATCAAAATAAACCATGATGTAATTTTAGACTTAGTTTGTCTAATGTGATACTCTGTGATGTCTTCATATCCTAAACTAAAATGTCCACTGCCATCAGACAATTTTCTTCTGATAGGCTGTAATAAAGGGGAACAAATTTTTGTAACTTTCCTTTGTAGAAGCTGCATATACAACATCTTTAAATCCCTTTCTGGAAAAAAGTTTCAAGGCCTCTTTTTCTTTTTTTTTTTAACTCTTCCACTGTCTTCATCTTTTATCGGTATTCAGTTTGTAAAATGGGCAGTTGAAAAATGCACTGTTTTGATCTAACATCCTCACTAAAGCCTTATGGATAAGTCATATTTGTTGCCTCTTCCTCATTAAGCCTTTACTCCTGGAACTCACAATCCTCTTGGTTCAGGAAATCACAGAGAAAATTTGCCATGCTGGCAGTACAACCTGAATTCTACATGTGTGCTGCTGCCGTTGTGTTCTGGATAAATATGCACTCTCGCTTTCTTCTTGTTAGAGTTGTGAGGCTGCACTTGGGGAAAGGAGGGAAGGTGAATGCAGGACCTTCAGGAAGAAAGGAGCATTTAAAGGAGTGGAACATGGAGACAGGATGTTCCAAGCATAACAGGGACATAAAAAGGAATGAAACATCATTTTGGACAAGCAGAAAAGGGGAGAGGAGACAAAAATGTTGAGTTGTTGGCAAGCACTAAATCAAAGAGGGGGGCCTTGAAGTCAAGGGCAATGCCTTCCATTATATCAATACAATTAATGGCATCCTTGTGTTCAGTTATTTGCATTAACAGCAAAGTTAATGCCGGCAAAGATCAATGCTGAGATTAGTGATGTCCAAACCAACACGCTTTTAAGCAAATTATTTCCACTGTCTGAGTCCCTCTCCTAGTTAGTAGCATGAATCTTTGGTGGTGTCTGCAGCTCCATCAGCAGATGCCTCTTAAGGGCTGCTGTCTCTTAAATATAGTCTTGCTAACATTAGTACCATTTGCACAGTAAGCAGGAATATCAGGTCAATAGATCCACTCAGTGTGGATGTCCTGTACATCAGCAACAATGGCCAGAAGCAAAATGTTCCTTTTGCATTAGTGATTAATATTACTATTATTGAGAATATTTTAATTTCCTTTTCTCTTTGATCCTCCCTCACACAATCTGATTATTGTGCTTATTCCTCCTAAAAAAAATGAGCCTGTTGTCTTGGAACATTAAAGCCAAACAAATAAATCACACCAAATCCCATGAACCACTTCTACCCACGTTGCAAAGGCAAAGTAATCAGGCAGCTGTGGTCAGTAGCAGCTCCATAATAGGATGACAATGCGCTTCCTGCCAATAGGAGGCCTGGAAGCTTAAGATGCTCCAAAGCAGATTCAAAAAGATGCTTTTAGCTGGGAGATGGTGGGAATAAAGGTAAATCTGTGTATCTCAAAAACCTCCTAAGGAAAATATCCTTGACAGCAATGAACCAAAATATTCTGCATTATTACTCACTCTCACATACTTGGCTGAGCGTTGATCTCTATTCAGCTATTCCTGTGTAGTCCTCTCTGCCTCTGGGCCTTCTTATAGAACTTAGAAGTTCTCCAAGTTTGAGTCTGCCCCTACATTTGACAGGCGCTGGGTGCCTTTTGGCACTCTGAACACACGCGCGATAGCCAGCGATGACGGTGCTCTCCACAGCCCGGCAGAGACACACCCACATTGCTCCACGTAGCTGCTGGCAACTCTGGGCTGGAAACACGTTGGAAAGAACTGATCAAAGTAATTTGAACAACGTTTCTCTACTGAAAAAAAATCACATTTAAAAAAAAAAAGCTTTTTTCTTTTTTTGGGGAGAAATCATCAGGGAAGTCTCTTAGATTCAGGCCTGAATTTCTTTTGAAAATTAGTGACAGTGGGAGAGAAAGAACTCTGGATTATCAGGCTTTCAGGAAATTATCTGAAAAACTTCCTTTTTTGCTGATCAGTTGGTTATTCTCTAGCATTTCCTTCCATTACAATAAATCTGCGTACTTTGTGATTCAAATTTTCAGTTTGCTAACAACAAGTTAGAAAATTGGAGACAATTCTATAAGAAACATATTTTTAAATACCATTCTGTTAGAAGACATGAATTCAAATTAATCTTAAGTGCAGACCATTGGCAAGATAGTTTTGCTGGTAATAACAGAACAAGGTTTTGATGATATAGTAAAGATATGAAACATATACTCAGAGCCCTGAGTCTGTATATGAATGGAGCAGTAGAGGTATCAGCAGCAGTGGTATCAGTACATTTTCTGATGCATGGATAGGCAGGTGGACCATGATGTACAATACTTTTGGTTATCAGTTAGTATTGGATAAGCATTTCACAAAGAAATATCCACTGTAATTAAAAACTGTGGTTCCGGCACCCTGAAGAACTGTATAACCTACTTGGATTCTATTTTGTTTTAATTTCTAGAGATCCTGTCACCTCCCTCACAAAACAGCAATGTTTTCCACCCTACACATGGTATTTTGCGACATTAAGACATAGTGTCAGATAAGCAAAGTGCCTTCTTGCAACCCTTTTCCTTCCTGATAGCCCCCAGTCCTTGCTAGGCTATTAAGGAAAGCCAGAGGAAGGTGAAGGGAATGTCTTTGGGCCCTGGTTTAATTCAGAGCACCTGCTGTCTTTCTGGGTGCCAGAATTGCATGGCCTTGTTGGGAGCCAGGATGTAATAGCTATGCCTGATAAATAGCAGCACTAAACGTGCTACAGCAAAGGTTTTCTGTACTATAATAATTGTAGGTGCTGACTTGGTGCAATATATCTTTGCCAGCATGTAGTGACAGAATAAATAGCTGTTTTTAACTATAGGATCAGGAAAAGCTAATGCAGTGATTGAGGGAAAGTATCCAGCTAAATGTAGTCTATCTCTGTTATGCTGTCCTTCCAGCCCAGTCCTACCTGTGCTGAGGGAGCGACGGATGGACTCCAGCCTCTCCCACATCCTCTGTTCCTCCTGGTTCACAGCTGGGCCTCACTGTCAGGGCTGTATCTGCCCCCATGATGGCTCCTGGGCAAAGAGGAGGAGGCAGAGAGGAGGCTGAGAAACCAAACCTTCCAGGAAGCTGTTGGAGGGGAAACCAATCAAGGTCATGAGTTCACAGTCTTTGCAATCTGGTCAGTCTTTGTTGGCCAGGAGAAAATTAATGTGAGTTCAACCCAACTCCTGGCAGGATTTCCCTCACACAGAAGGGTGCCAGAATGGTTGGTCACCATGTTGACAGTCCTGCAGAGACCAGGATTGAGAGGGGTCTGGTATCTAAGCTAATGTCAACTATTTTTTCCTGCCCATACCTGGGATATTTTATCTTGCTCAGGTGGTTGTAAGATATTTCACACAGTCACTTCCCTGCTGTGGGGTGGGGTTTTTTTGTGGTTTTTTTGGTTGGGTTTTTTTTGTTTGTTTGTTTTTTTTTTTTTTAAATAAAATAAGCACAATACCAGAGAAGAGCTTTCATAGATGCCATGATTCAAGGCAACAACAGCCAGGAAAAAAAATCAGGCTTTGCAAGGCGTTGTCAGGGAAGAGAATCCCTTGTGAAGGGTCTGCTTGGGGTATAAGAGATATTTCCTTCTTGGGCTCTGGAGTTTTGTGTAAATCTACTTCATATGAAAGATTAAGGTACAATAGGAGTAACTAGCAAGGGATCTTTGGAGCATGGGCAAGCACAGAAGGGGAGAGACCTTGCTCCAGCTTGACTGTCACTGCAGCTGGCAGGAGGTCAAAGAAGGTGAAGCCTTTTGCTTCCCTCCAAAGGCTGACCCAGGATGAGCGTTCCCTCCCAGCATTTCCAGGGCAGTGTTGCATTTGCTCTGCCCTGCTTTGCAGACCATTTTTTTTCCATCTCTCTCTTTTCTGTGGCTTTGCCTGCTCTTGCTGCTTGTACTGAGAGTACACTTTGCATAATTTATCTCTTTCCTAATGAGGAGATGGAGTCCTGGCTGCAGCTAATGGCACTGAATTAGCTCACCTGCAGTCTGAGCAGTGGATCTCATTTACCAAATCTGCTCTAGTGTCTGGGAGCTCCTGCCAGCCTTTGAGGTACACAACTTGGAGCTGTGCCTGGATGGTGAAGAGAGTGCTCAGGGGGGAAGAATCTTTAGTCAGCTGAGGCTAAGGTGTTTGAATTTTAAGTTGATACTTCTGTTACAGTGAATGCCATACTTTTCTGAGTCTTCCTTGAGCAGAGCTACAAACAAACTACCCTCACCCAGGACCAGTAAACCTAGAAAAACCTTGAACAGATCTACTAATCACTGTACAGGCATCCTTTTCATGCACTCAAGCAATGTGTTTCAGACAGGTCAGGAAGGCCTGCACATTGCTAGAGCTTTAATCAGTATTAGTGACTTGTAAATAAGGTTCTCCTACGGCAAGGAAAAAAGAAGTAACAAAAAAAAAAAAAAAATTGAGGAAAAGTTGGGATTTAGAACTTGCATAGAAAAAAAGCAAAACAAAACAAACCCCCAAAAAACAATCTAAAGGGCAACCAAATTCTTCCAGCAGCATTTCCTGTGTAAGGCATCAAAAGCCATGAATGATTGTAGGAACATTTTAAAAGGTAGGAAATGAATCCATGTGAAACTTGGTGACCATCATTTTATTCAAGGAGCCAAACATTTCATGAATTTGGTAAAAGAATGCAGGAATCTTTGTCATTTTCAGGGTATTTAAAATGTAGGTCTTGATTCTTGGATATCAGTTCCATCCTTATACCCTCTCTGTGGGGCAAAGGATTGCAAATAGAATACAGATCCATGTCCATGCTGCACACGTAAGTCCAAAATAAATTCAGTGTTATCCTGGTAAGGCTTTTTACGTAAGAACAAGTGTACAATCCTGTTGAGTTAAATGAGAGAAGTCTGTGAAGACTACCAGAATTTCTCACTGGGGCAAGCGGCACACACTCAGGGAAAAGGTACCAAAAAAAGAAGGCATCCTGACAATTAAGGTGCTGATTTATTAATCACCTGTATTTCAGGCAGTGCTCCCAAGCCTGGAAACTGTTCTCATTATCACACACAAAAATTAAGGGTGTTGGCTAAACTTGTTCCACAAACAGCAGAATGAAAATGACATCTCAGGAAGACAGGACCTATCTTACCCTAAAACATCTTTCCTGGCCAAAATCATCTGATGCCTTAACGGCAACTTTCTCATAACTGAGCTAAGTTTTTTCTCAATGCCATGCTTTAATACTATTTTCATACCTTTACTCATTATTTAATTCTGCACTCTAAGCAGGAACAATTCTTTCAACAGTTTCTTGTGGACAGTGTTTTCTCAGCGTCTAATTCACCCTTCTCTGAATTCACTGATCAATCCACATATTTCTTCAAGGATGGTGCCAAACCTTGGTTCAGCTGGGGCTTTTTCAGTACAAAAGGACTGTGAAACTGTTCACCTCTTTTCTCCCATGGTCTAGTTATGGCCACTTGAGTTAGGAAACATAGTGAACAGTGTTAATGCACTATGCTTAAAGACTGCATCAGTGCCGCTAGAGGATATTTAATATTTCATGGTTTGTTCTTGTTTCTTTTCTCATCATACTGCATGATTTCAGCATCTTGTGCAGCCTAGCAGAGGTTGCTTTAGATAATAATGACTGGCTAATGCAAGGAAGAAAAACTATTCTGGATCATTCTTTTTGTTTTTTCTGGCCTTAACTTTTCTGAATCTTGTGTTGTATTTGCTTGTCTTTCTAATGCATTCATTTGCATCCATATGTGTGATGCATGTTAATGTAGATAACCACCTGTACAATTATCCTTATAGCAACCATTCCACATGTTTTTGTGATTGCACTTAGACGTAAATCCATGTGTTCTGGATATGTGAAAAACATCTGTAGAAACAACACTTGGAAGCACCTAAGTGTTTTCCAGTCCAAGGATTAGAGGCTGGGTTTGGCAAGGCTGTTTCTGTCACAGCAGGGAAGGAATGGAACTGGGGGCACATCCTTGAAAAAACTGATCCTCCTCTTTATGTCTGCAGTCCTGAATAGTGATGGATGCAGAATTAGTGTAACATTTTTCCAGCACCCCAAACTGTCCCTAGATGAGAGCAGGCAGGCTGAGGGGCAGAACCATTTTGCTGCCCCAGAGCGATGTTCTTCTATGGGCAAGCAACCAGGTATCTGGCCAGATCCATCCCTACCTACACCTGCAAGTGTTTAGATAGGAATTTCATCACACCACATCAGTGAAAACCATCCTCCAGGACAAGCGTGCTGGAGAGCAGCAGTCCCAAAAGCAGCCTAAATACCAGGAAAATTGCTGCATGCTAGACATATGCTGAAAGCATCTCTAGACTATGACGAGATCCATGAATCCCTGGTCTTCATTTTCTTCCAGCCCCCTGTTCATATTCATGAGTTCAGTGGCTTTCAACATAGGTTTTGTTCCATCTTCTGTTCCCCTTTCCAAGGCAAGAGAGCCACAGGCACTCATAATTCACAGTTTTCTGTGTACTCTTGAATTAGAAAGAAAATGTTGGAAAATGGAAACCATTTGTGGTTCTGGATAGTCTCTCTGATTTGGTTTTCTGGGTTCTTATCACCACTCCTACCCTGCTACTCTCTCCCTCCTCTCTGCCTTTTTGGAGCAAAATTTCTAAGCATGGAGACAAAAATTGTACTGGAAATCAGCAACTGGGCACTTGCTTTGTAAATTTCACATTCTGATGCATTTCTGTGTTAGCCAAAAATAGCAACAAAACCAACAACAAGGACAACAAAAGAAAAAAAAAATTGTTTAATGCAAATAACTTGCCACTGACTCTTTTCCAAAACAGTAACATTTAGTTTATAGTGCAGTGCAGCTGACTGCTGGCCCCCTGTGGAGATTTCTGACCAAGGTACCATTCAGAAGCAATTTGGCTGATCCATCTTATGTATTTTTGGCAGATCTTGTCCCTCATTTCTTCTTTACTAAGAAATTATGACAGATGAGCCTCAGATACAGACGTCATCTGCTAGATTCTCCTAGAGGATTATTTTAAACCTAGACCGCCTGTAGATGTCCTATTCATCCTTTGGATGCCTGTCCCAAGATCAGACAACCAGTGGCAATCCTATCTGTAAACTCCAAAGCCCTTCCTCTGGGATTCTCCAATATTAGTAAAATATAGATTCTGCTGAAATCAGTGGCAAAGCTCTGGTTGTTCCCAAAGCCTGTTCATCCACAGGATGATTCTCAAATTATGGAGATTCCCACTGCATCATTTGTTTATGGATTCATCTAATCTTCATAGAGATTTTCTTCTCATCAAACTTGACTCTGTATCTCTAACTGGGGTGAGTATTAGGTTTCATTCAGGTTGCAACTCAGTCCCTTGGCAATTTGACTTATTCTCAAGAAGTGTCATTATTTTGTGAGATAACTACAGAAGGAGCCTGATAGAACTAATTCAGGTGTCTTGTCTAATGAAAACTGGTTAAATTCAAATCCACAGGGAAACATAAGGGTGTGTGCAAAACTCTCCTTTCCCTCTTCAGCTGCCCATTTTTGAAGTGTCTGTATCCGTACCTTCATAATACACAGGTGAAAAAATGTTCATCTATTGTGACCTCCATGTAGTCACTTAATCTCAGTACTAGAGTTCCTGTAACTTTCCATCCTTTCCTATCCATCATCACTGCTTACATTGTGGACTCCTTAGGCAGCTTAAGCTTCCTGGTAGCACTAAAATATAAATCATAAATTATATTAAGGTCATCTCTCTTCTCCAATATTGTCTTTAAACAAAACATATATGGTTTTTCATCTGCTTTTCAACCATTGTTATCTTGCCCTTTTCAAGCTAAAATGAGACCTCTTACTGGATTACATTCAACACACACAAACTTTAGATGTCTGGAAGTAAGATCCTAAGGTTAATCTGGTCATCTAAACCTTTCTATAGACAATGATAAAAAAGGACCATCACAGAATAAAGTTTGCCTTACATATTATGAAAATAAGACTAAGAAAAAAATCCTCTTTGGAGATATGTGCACCTTTTTATTTGATCATGGAAGGAGTTGGAATGATTAGGTTAAACTCAATACTACATAGTTAAAGTTCCAATTGACAGAGATTTAATTAATCATATGCTAAATACACACTCTTCTTACTGTGTTTTAGCCAGTGCTCTGGATAAGCACGACACTTCTGTTTTTATATTTTCTGTTTCAGATGCATTTTCCTTATTGATCATCTTCTCTTTCCCATATGACCAAAGGACAGCATTGCTGGAAACATCATTTTTTAAGCAGGTGCTGTCATAAAAGACCCTAACACACAAAATGCAGCTTTAAAGATGTCATGCAAGGCTGGAAATGCCTGTAATTGTGCAATCATGAAATATTTCTTCTCATCCCAAGTTTACCATACCTTTCAGTTTTGGTGACAGCCCAAAATTTCTCTCTGCTAACTTTCCTATTAAATGAAAACAGCCCACTTACACATCTCTGTTTCCCCCTCAAAGATATTTTTGTTGATGTGTTTGAAACTTTCAGATTACATTGATCTTTCTGAAGGTTGAAAAATTAGCACTGTTTTACCAAAGTCACTCTAAGGATATCTGCTATTTTTGCTTCATTTCACACATCATGTGGTGATTCTTGAAGGTGTAGTCTATGACATATAGTGACATGATTATGCAAAGATTGCCAAATATGTTTTAGACAAAGATTCATTACCAAGAAGCTCAAATAACCTTCCATGATAGACAGCAAGATAAAATATTTCAAAGATTTTGATTTAAAATAATTAGATTTTAGAGGTGGCTGCATATGTTTTATAGACATAGCATTTTGAACACGATTCTTTCTTCTAATGAAGTCAAAAAGGAAAAATGCATTGTCCAAAACCTACTAACATTAAAGAGAAGGTCTCAGACTTGAAACCTACCTGCCTCAACAAGAGTGAACTTAGACATGCTAATTTAACATTTTACTGTTCTGTTTTCTTTTCTTATGATGTGTGCTGTTTCTCATAGTCTAGTTTTAAAAGTACAATCTTATAAGATTTACAGTGATGGGTCTTTTGTTTTTCTTTTTCTGTTAACTTATTGTCTGGCTATGAGCTCATGATAAATTTCAGACATAAAATGTGCCAAAGTCTACAAACCCAGTGGATCACCACATGGGATGAATAAAAAGCAGAGCTGCGATTTATCTGCCCTTGGAACTAATTAGTAACTGCAGCTCCTGGATCCCTTATACTCTTGATACTCAAGCACTAACAGAGCCCAGTTACACTTCAAGGTGTCTACTTGTGCCTCATTTTCTATTTGTTTATTTCTAAAATGCTTCTCTTTGCTCCAAACTGTAGATCAAAGTGATTAGATGTTACCTGGATCCTCCTAAATTCCAGGTAGCAATATGGGAAGGGTCAACTGCATACCTATACAGGATACAGGTTGACCTCCTGCCCCTCAGCAGAGAAAACCATTTCACCAGCTTAGCTTGAGTTGATCCTGCTTTGTACTGAGAGAAACCAACCTTTAGAGGTCCTTTCCAGCCCTGTTCTCTCTGATTTCCTTCAGGGAAAAGAAAGCTATACAAAGCAATTTAGGGTGGGGTCTCTGGAGAATGCAGCATACTTTCTGCAAAGGGCAAAGCAAGGAAGAATTCATTCTGCTAAAGTTATTCAATGCTATCCCCTGCCAACATTTACTTAATTATCTTTCTGTTCTATAATGGCAATTGAGTTACGGCTCTTTCCTGGAACTTCTACGTCCTTCCCTAGTGAATGTGTTTGTGTGTGTATTTTAAAGAAGAATAAATTGAGTCAAATCAGTTCTGCTTTGCTCAAGGCACAATTTATGATGGCCTTGTTGGAGAAAGAAGACATGAGGCAGGAGAGGACAGTGCTGCTGCTATATTTTAGCTGCTAAATATGCATCATAAACTGAATGCTCTTCTCTCCATACTCTTCAAAAATCTGTCTCAGGGATATTGTTGGCCCACTTGTCAGGATCATGCACTGCCTAAATGTTTTGTCCCCCTGTACTTGCTCAGCTTCTCCAGATTACCTTAGCCCTTATGAATTGCATTCACCCAGACCTCAGGCACAAAGATCAGGTGTTTCAACTCCATTCTCTCACTGAAGAGTCAATTTGATGCCCATATAAAAAAGAAAGGTGATTCTCTGCACAGCACGTCTGCCTGGTGAACTGAAGGCATAATTTTCTCTACTATCCACTTTCTCCTGTGTTACTTAAGACAGCTGGATGGGAATCTTCTCAGCTAGTTGTAGTGCTAGTAAAAGGGAAGGTACTCGGTCTAGGTTACTATTCATAGCTCTGTCATCAGTAGGGAGACACAGGCACCTTTGTACACCAGTTGATGCCTCCTCTTTCAGTACAGAATGATTCACTGGATGGGGCACATGACTCCCCGTTGATGACACAGCAAGTGGAGATGCTTGGAACAAATCTGATGTCTGAATTTTGCTGGTTCGGTTTAAGTGAGCTGAATTTATCTCTCAGTTATGTACCTGACAAATGAGAATGGGCTGACTTCTCCAGAGATATTTGAAGTGTATGTACACTCTGAGTTGTTGCTCAGTTGTTATTTCAGTGAGACCACAGTAGATGCTGAGGATTGGTACCTTTTTCTCCTCCAAGAGCTTTTCCCAAGATCTCCTAGTTAATATTGCATGTTGCTATCAAAAGTCAGCTTACTCCTCACTTTCATAGCCTACACTTATATAATTACAAAAACACTGCTCCTGCAACAACTCTAAGAAAGCCTTCAGCCATCAGCTGAGTGTATGAATAACAACATAAAAGAACAAAATCTATAATCTCTTTCCTCATAGGAGATTTTTGAAAGTTAGGACATATGGGAACACTAAATTTCAAATTTTAGAGCATTCTTCTTGTGCTAATTTTTCGAGATGATTTTCATAAATCATTGTTAATGCTTGTCTGCAGCATGAGGAGACCCCAGGTTGGGATAAAGGTCTGCTCTGCTACCCTTTACCAGAAGAGAGTGAAGTCATGGCAACATAACACAAGTAAAGAAATTGCCAGTTACTGATTGTGTGCAGGAGAAAAAAAAAAAAAAAAAAAAAAAAAAAAGGCGCCATTTAAAGAAATACTTGACAACATTCCCTCCAACTGTCTAGTAATGAATAGTTTCCAGCTCCAAAACAAGAAGACACAGAGTATAACTGAATATAGGCCCAAGGTGCCTTTGCACTAATCCTCATGTCCTAGGGTTATTTGGCTTTAGTTTTATTTAGTCTCAAGTTTTACTTCTATAAAGAGAAAAGAGGAAAAAAAAGAAGAAAAAAAAAGGAGTTGATGAATTTTCTTCTTCCTTTGGAATGAAATGCCAGTACCTGTTGAGCTGCATCTTCATTGTTGCCTTGGGGGTATTTGATTTCATGAATCTGATTAAATTATTCTGCTTTCAGTATTTCTTTAATATTGTTTTATAAAATATACTCCTAGTGGCTTCAGTAGTGAGAGCACTTGCTGTACGTTCTTTAAAGCTTGAACTGTCCCTCTTGAGACTGGGGGAAAGTGCCCTTATTAAAGAGTTCAGTCATAAAAGCTTCTTTCTCTAGGAGAAGTACTTTGAAAGAAGTGAAACACACACATACTTTTTCATGATGATTACAGAAGCACCCATACTAATGCCTTTCAATGTACTATATGGCCATCTCTGATTTCATTGGCAGAAAATATTTTTCTGCAGAAATTTCAGAACATTGTCATCTGATCAGAGTCTCTAACTGAAGGGAGACCATGTTCCCTCCCAGTGGTGAATACCTGCAATTTGCTCTGTGGTGAAATGTTGCATTTTTATACCATAGGGGTTTCTGAGGCTCTGACCTTTTGTAGGGTAAGGCACTGCACATTCAGTGAGGGACTGTCCTGGTGGCAAGGACTGCATAGACCTCATGAGCAGCATGAATAAAATCAAAGTGAATGGAAAAAAATGGAGAGAGGGGATTAAGTAAGGCCAACGTGAGTGCCAAAGGTGAGTGGCAGAGCTGAGGGGGAAAACCCTCACTCTCACCCACCTGCCCAGTACTGCCGTTCCTAGTTAAGGGTCCTGTTAAAATAGAAAATTAGCTGCCCTCTTGCTGCACTGTGCACCTTGATCTGCTATCAGTTCTGGCCACGGGGGCTAAGGACATTGGGCCTTCAAAATCACGTAAGAGTTTTAGGAGCAAAAATTCCAAGGCAAGTATTTGAAGCTGAAATGGAATAACTCAGCCCTTTTCTCTTCTGTGCACTACCCTAACATGAAACATGAACATGAAAAGCATGAACAAAAAATTATATAACACAGTGTTAATAGAATATATACCAATGTACTGAAAAGCTTGTGCAAACAGCAAGAAAAAGTCAAAAATACAGACTCTGTGGCTCCTGATCAGTCTCTATCCTCCTCAGTCTGACCACATGCTCATACAAATTTCTCTACTTTGTACCGCTTGCATGCATGCAGTGTGATGTGTAGGGAAACACAGCCCTGTGTCCCACCTGGTTCTTAACTGGGAAATCATCCATCTTATTGCTGCTGATGAAAGCCCTTTATTGCTAATAAATGTCTACAAATAACATCTAAATTGCATTGCTTCTCTGAGAGGCACTTATTATATACATGTATAAATGTATATAATAATTGTTAGGAGCAACTCACGCATCTACTGCTGGTTTGCAAGATAAATGACATTAATCAATAGGATGCCTACAGAACTTTTGGTGAGTCATTTGTTATGCTAATTGAACCACTTAAAGTAAACTGTCAATGAATAGAGATTTTTGACAGCTGAGATGAGATGTGGGGCTAATTAGTCAGTTGCTATTAAAAAAAAACCTGCCCAATTTTCATAATGTAATGTTTAAGAGAGAAGATAATGTTAATCATCTGACCAGACCTCTCTCCCAGAGGATATAGTAGCAAAAGGCATAGCCCATCACAAAAATCAAGTTTCTCTCAGAAGCAAACAAAACAAATGGCTGGCTGCACAGAGATGACAACCTTTGCAAGAGAGTTGATGTGTCCCATAGGTTACAGCAAACTTTTTAATTAATACACAAAAGCCCAACTTCTGCTCTAAATTACCTGTGTCCTTTTAGATCAATCCCCCTGTTTTCACTCAAAGTATTTTGCATTCATGCTGGCAGCAATGAGATCATTGGGTCTGACTGTGAGGCTTAGTCCTAACCTACAAATCAAACTGATTGATCAGATACACACACTGTCTAGCAGGCATGAGCAGCATTTTGGCAGCCCTTTGTTGTAGAGGTTGTAACTGCATGAAGTTGTGATTGAGATCACAGGATAAACTTTAGAATGTTGCACCTCTCTTTCTGTGAGTTTCCAAAGTATGTAATCTATTGTTTTTCAGTGCTGCCACTTTCAATCTTGAAATTGCAGAGGCCACAGCAGCAGAAGGGTTTGGAAAAAAAAGCCTCTCGGTCTTAGAGCGTAACAGAAAATCTCTAATTCTAACAGGCATAGAAATATTTTGAAAGAAATTACTGTTCCTTACATACCCAGCTGCTGTAGAGTACAAATTGTTAATCTTGATTCCACTGAGGGCATACCAGAACCCTTGATGCCTTTAAACAGCAGGACTGGGACTTGCTGCTTTTAGTACATTCCACCCTGAGGTGGCCAGAACTCTGTGAATGACCAGTGACTCTGGCACTGTTGCAAGTGTCAGTAGCAACCACCAGTTACCAACTTCCCACTAAAATTCTCTCTTTTATGCTTCCCAGAAAGGTCCTTAAGACAATTTAACTTTAATTGCAAATTTCCATTCTTAATGGCAACCAGCAAGGTTGTGTGGAATCAGAGCTGTCTCCTGTGCTCAGGACAAGCACTGGAAGGAAAATGAAATAAGCTAACCCAACCAGTTGTCTAAAGTGCTGCCATTCAAATTTTCCTTAAAATAATAGGATAAAATAAAGGCAATTTCTTGATTGTGTTGAGAAAAAAAAAAAGTGTGAGCCAGAAACTTCCATCTTGATTTCTTTCTGTTTTTAAAACTGTTCTTGGAAATTACTGGATTTCACAATGCGTATTTGGAAGAAAACTGACTTTTGTAGTTTAAATTTTTCAGGCTTTTAAAGTTAACAGCATGGTACAGGTGCCTGAAGTTAATACTTATAAGTAACCAAGGGGAAAGTATTCAAAACAGCTTTTCAAAGGGCTAAGTAACAAGGAACTAGTTAATGTATCACATAAAATATCAACAGTACTGTAGAATGGCCAGGCCTCTTTGTCTTTTTCTTCATATTTGTCTTTTTTTTCATATTTGTATATATGCACCTATGTCTTTACTATGATAGTACCTATATTCTGCGTTCCATAGCTGTTGCTGTTTTTTCGTGGTGGGGTGCTAATGCCGGCTAGCAGTTCCCCAGACCACAGAAACAGTTTGTGTGAGTCCGTCAGCTCAGCCGGCTGTGCATGGGTTCAGGCTTCGATGAAGGAAGCATGCTCTCTCTTGGGTTAATAAGGATGTTTATTCAGTGCAGCCATGTGGAAGGGGCTTTGCCAGAGCCCCTTCTCAGCATGGGGGTAGCATGGAGAGAGAGTGGAGAGAGAGAGAGAGAAGCTGGCCTGTGTCTCCTTTTTCCCAGGGCAGCCCTGGGCGGGGAAACACTGACCCAATGGGGAAGGGAAGGGGGTGTGGTTGCATCAGGAAGAATCCAGGTAAATCAGGGGTAGGAATGGGGGGTGGAAGGAACATACCAAGTACAGACAAAAAACAAATTACAAATACAAATTCAAAATCCTGAAACTCCTGCTGCTACACATAGCAATACTAAAAAGTTAAAGAAATTATTTCTGTGGGTTGGCTGTTGCCATTTTTCTGTCACACTGGCATTGACCTTGAACATATTGACACACAGTCATGTGTACATATGTTACTCAATAGACTTCGACTAAGATACAATGAAGTGCATTTCCAGGAGTGTTAGAAACAACACCCATCTTTAGCATCTACCCAGGTCAACCTGTAATTCTGCAAAATAAGTATCACAAATGTCACAGATTAGGAGCTGGTATTTTCACAAGCCCAGAGTGCTGAGATTTTTCTGCTGCTGCTTGTAGACGGGAAGGTAGGGTGACACAGACTTCCCCATGAGGGAATGTTCAGCTTTCTCCAAGGCAATTCAGCTTAAGCAAGCATAAAGCACAAGCCTCATCACCCAGACCTCCAGACCTACTTAATCTAACAGGTCTGAAATAGATCAAAGCCTACTAGCTCTTTCCTTTTTCTCTGCTTTCTGGTGTCCTGGCACTTAATGTCTTGCCCTGACAGAAGCACCATCTGAGTTGGAGTAGGTGATGTCCTGTGAATTGAAGGGTTAGTGAGGGCTGGGAAGAGTGAAGTGGACATGGCAAGTCTTTGGATTGAGTTAACAAACTGAACCATCCATGAGGCAATGGAAACAAAAACAACAACAACAACAACACAAGAAAAAGTGATGGTTTCAGAAGCACTAAAGCCTACACCTCAAGTTAAGAGCAGCTTGCCCATTCCCCATGGTGTCAAAGAGATAAGAAACCACTGTAGAATGGGTACTCAGGCACTCAGGTACAGGCACTCAGACACAGGCCCAAATCTGTCCTGGGTCCAGCTGATTTGTTGAGTGTATCCACTCAGAGCTCAGGCATGGCCTTCAATTGCTTAGGATAGGTTCCTTGCACAGAACCTAGCTGATTTCTTGAGGAATTTTCAAATCTGATTTTACATGTGCAGGAAGATTTATCTCAGTCAGGGACTCTTCTATGTTCCCCTTTTAATCAACAGAAGATACAACTCTTTCAGGCCCTCCTCTGGCCATTTGTCTCTGGTTTTAGGAACATGCATTTTCAGCTTTTGACATCAGCATTGTGCTTTCCCAAATGACAGTTTTTCGAAGAAGGAAGGAAAGAACTTGTTGGTTTTAAACTCTCCTTACCTCCTTGCTCTATTCTACAGCAGCTTCATGCTTTACTGGCTATCAAGAAATTTGTTGGTTTAAAGAACACTCAAATATCAGACTTTTCCTTTTCCATCTGAAGAAAAAAACACACACATTTTGATGTAGGGTTTTGATTCAGACAACTACTAGTTTTCGTTTAAAAAAGAGGCTGATTTGGCTGATCCTTGTTCACAACGGCAAACCCTGACCCTCACCTACAATTTGTTTCCTTGCTTTTCCACTAATGCTGAGCAACTTCGAAAGAGATTCATGAATACAGTGGGCTGGGGAACAGGAAACCCAGGGCAGAAGGCAGAGGTGTTCATGTGTGGAGTAGGAAATGAGATTTCCTTCACCTTTACCAAGTGCAACGATTTTAAATCCAAACATTGGCATCTATATGTGTTGAGAGGATCCTGTCTAAGAGTATTCTTCTAGAAAACTCCAAATACTTCTTCAGCTGAACTCCAGATATATAATGTACACATCAGAAGTGAGGTTATGCTTTGAAATCTGGGTGGGCTTGAAATCTGAAGTAGCCTTAATCTCTTGAATGACCTCAACCCTTACAAATTTTGCTGAGAAAAAGGAAAAAAAAGTGGGTGTGAAAAAAGATCCAACTTTACAGCCTTGACCTATTTCTAATCCTGTTCTGATTGCTATTTACTGGGCTCCTTTCCAAACATACTGTTTACTTTAGGGCTGATTTTTCTCCATCCAGATTAAAATTCCAGTGAGTTTCTCTCATTCCTTTAGACTGTAACCCCAAATGGGCCATGGTATTTTATTCAGAATATAGTAGCTGGATAATGATGCTCTCAGCAGCTCGCAGAAACCAGGTAGTTTGTATATGAGAAGCTCGTATGCACACAGAAGCGCATGGGAGCTCATGCATACAGCCCTACAAATTGCCTCATGCACACACACACACACACAGAGAAAAATGTGCTCCATGAACATGCCCACGGTTCCTTCTACACCATGCACATACGGACTAAACAATTACACTCACCTATGAGCCTGTCACAAGGCAACAGAAATGCCAGCTGCCTTTGAAGTTTCCTGAAGAGCAGGAAAACGAGTCAACAGTGCTGGCCAACATCACATCATTAATCATCTATTAGCCGAGGTTGTGTGCTCCTGTCACCTGTCACTTTGTAATGCATGCAAATCACTCCACGAGTAACATTTTCAGCCTGACATTTCCAGGGCCAGAGCTGGGATCAACCTGCCCTTTGTATTCAAGATTAAAAGGAAGTAGAGAAACAAGTGGTAAGATTGTTGGAAGGAGACAGGGAAAATGAGAGAAATAAGAAAGATAATGAAAAATTGGTCAGGAGAGATGAGTTTAAAAATAGAAAGCTAAAATCATGAGATTTTGCATAAGACCAGAAAATACTCAGTTTAAAAACATAGTTCTGCTCTATAGCTCTTAAGAAATTGAACCATGAAAATGGCAGTTTTCCTGATAAACTATGTAGAAAGGGAGAATAATTTCTATATTTTTTCTTTATTTGTAACTTACAAATTTGAAACCTGATCTAGCTTTAGAAATCTCTGTCTGAACTGTTTGCTCTAAGTTCCTATTACAGTCAATGTATGAAATCAGATTCTTTTTTTTAATGCAATTCCCGTATCTCTGTTTCAGATACATATGTTAGGAAGAAATAAATTGCTGAAGTGCATGGAAAGGTCTAATTCTCTTGTTTGTCTAGCAAGGGAGTTGAGGGTGACTAGGTGAGATATACAGGTACAGGTATCTATGTTTACTGAGTTAAATCTCATCCCTACTGATTTTTAGCTCAGTTTGATTTCTGATGATTCAGAAGTGACAGAAAGTATGATACCAAACCAACTTCCTCTAATATTTTTGTCATGTCTTGAAAAGGTAGGATAATATAAAGTCCTCATATCCTAGATCTGACCTTCCTAAAAATGCCACATTACATCTTGAATATCTTCATTATGCACTGTGTTAATTAACCAGGAACCTTTTCAGCAAATTAGTGTTGCATGACCAGCTACTCCAGAAAGAGCCTCTCTTCTACATACAAACTTCCCCTGCCAGAGTGAAGGCATCTTAAATTCTCTTCGGACAGGTTATACCTGAACATATGTCAGTGTTACAACAGTCTCTATTGTGCTGATCCACAACAGACTGTTAAGAGAAAAAGATGAGTTTGGGGTTAAATAAATCTCAATGTTAAATAAATACCTGAGAAAAATCGGATGGAGATATCTCATAGTTCAGGTGAAGGTGTTCATGTTTGTATCTCTAGATAGGCACAAGTTCCCACCTTCATATCGGTCTTTCCTAAGACACCCATGTTAGCTTTCTCTCCAACCCCCTTCTTCCTTGTTATCATTCCTTTCCTTTTTACTATTTTCATTTCTTCTTCATTTGGCCCACTTTGGCAAAATATGTCTGCTATTTCCCATGACCATCCTTGTATGGATGAATGTGAACATGTTAGAGAAAATCATCCTCACATGGACGAATATCGCTTCAGTGTCAGCAAAGGATACCCTCTGACTGAAAAATAATAAGGGGTCACGGTCATCTCAGCTGTGGCTCTCCTCCTGCAGGTATGGTGGTATTCTCTGCCATGCTATATCTCATTGTGCCAGGAAGTGACACATTAATTCTGCATGTTCTGTTGGGCATGTTACACTAGAAGACTAGAATAAGGCACCAGCAATCCTCACCAAGATTCAGTTACCTGTTTCCTGTATTTGTCTTCTGAGGAAGCAGAGTACAGAAATTTTCTTCCTCATTTAAAGCCGACATTTGCTTTCCTTTCTCTACTGAAGTAAATCAGCTTTATTCTTTAATTCCTTCGCTGGGTGTGAAACGATATACCTTTCTGCAGGGACCAGCAGGGATGTATCTTGTCTGTGGAGTCTAAATTAGGGTGCAACATTCCAAGGATGGAGGGGCAATATCTTCAGCTAGCCCACAGGATATGTATTTGCAGGAGATTTTGAGGCTTATTTCTTTGGATAGATAACCTGCAGATCATGAAGGCAATTAATCATGGACTTATGGACAAGTACATCTGGAAGGGACCTCAAGAGGTCATCTCATCCATCCCCCAGCACGGAGGCAGGATAAATGTGCACAGACTATCCCTGACAGATGTGTATCTGCTTCTCTCTGCTTCCACTCTGGATGCTTGCACACCATTATCCATCTAGAGAAGAAGCAGATTTAAAGTTATGAGGAGAGGCAGAAAATATCACTTTTTAAGCCTGAAGATTTCCCCCTTAGTGTCTCTTGGGGCCTGAATCCAGTTTTTGGCAAGAGGAAGATCTAATCCTCACTGTAAAATCTTATGAAGGGAAGGAGGTGTGAGCAATTTGCTCATTTTGTAGCCCAGGTTCTGTTCCAAGATATAAGACCTTTTTGATTGCTAGTTCAGTAGAAAAGCTTAAAATTAAATCTTATCTGGATGTGTGCATGTGTAAAAAAAAAAAAAAGAGAGAGAGCAAAGGGGAAGGAGGAAAAATTAGGTAAAAGAGAGTAAAGAGAAAGAGACAGAGGGACAGAAAAATATAATATGTGTAGGAGAAAAGGGAAAACACAGAGGGGCAGTGACTGACTTGAAAGGAGGAATGAAGAAACAGGCAGAACACAGAACATACAGGCTGAAGTGAGAATGTAGAGAGATAACGGGATTTTAAGCTGGCCATTTCTAACAGAGAGATCAGAAAGACTTCTTGTTGTTGTTGTTGTTGTTGTTGTTGTTGTTGTTGTTGTTGTTGTTGTTGTTGTCCTTAAGTGACTTCTCCCACTGGCTAACATCTCATTTTATGGCAGGTAAATAAGCCTGCCTAATTGGTCCCTTGTTCAAGAATGGGAATATCGAGCTGAGCCTGCTCCTTCTGAAGTGGGAGCCTGTCCAATTTATGGTCTTAGCAGATGTGATCTCTTCAGGGTTCCACTGTAATGATAAATTGAAACATTTGAATGCTGCGTTCCCAGGTCTGGGCATCCAGCTTTGTGAGTGGAGAGAGAGGATCTGATCAACTTTCCTTCTGAAATGACAAATTGTGGTTTCCAGAAACATGAATTAGTCCCATTTGCAAGCCTAACAGTTGTGGAGGCCAAGAGTGGGCTGGGTGAAGAAGGATGCACCAAGGTCATTTGAGTCTGAAGGACTCTGGTCTGGGAGAAAAGGTCTCCTCTGAAGAGGAATGTTAGGAAGTGCACCTTGACTCAGAAGCACTTTAAATTAAGGTGACACTTACAAACACTTTATTAATAATTAATAAGTGATTAATGAAAATTACTTTTTAGCTGATAAATTGCTTGAAGACACATTAGAGCATGTTTCAGAAAGACATGGATAAATATTTTTATGCATTCCCATTTATAAATGCTTAGTAATGGGCTCTCAACTTTCAGGTGTCTCGGCATCATTTATCCCCATCATCCTGGTGGCATGCTATAGAGACATCTTATAATCATTTATTTTCAAAATCTGTTCCTATTAATCATGTATTAATTATTATTAAGAAAACATTTGTGCACACTTCTCTCAATCTGAATTCTTGCTTGACTGCTTTTCCCAGAAGTGTGGAGGAGCACCCAGCTTGCACAGTTCATCATGTACTCCAGAGCCAGGCAGGTGTAAAATGGTAGCTCATGAGAGTACCCCAACTTGCTCAAGCTGAGAACTGAGTCTAGCCTCCTCTGCCCTGGCTTTATTTTTACCTATGGATCAAGGGGAAGATCAACAAGGATGCATCTGCATGGCTACCAGTGCTAAACAGCACTGCCATTTCTGTAGTGTCTGGCCATCCCAGGATGGGAACTCACTGCTGGGAAATCCATCCTCCTGTGAACGGACCAGTGTGTTCTCCTCCTGTCTGGTGGGTGGCAATCCAAAGCACAGATGAACAGAAGTCCGGATCTTGGAAATTTTTTAGGCACCTATGGAAATTAATGAGCTTGCAGCTGAAAATGGCTAATGACTTATCTGCAGCTCAGTCCCATGCTGGTTCTTTACCTACTGGGTTGTTCTGCTGCAAGGTCAGGATTGGTCTGTCAGTGAAGTGTATGCAGAGAGAGGGAGGAGACAGGCTGTGTAAATTCCTTTGACTGGGCTTTGACTGAAGCTGTTCCTGCACAAAAGTTAGAGCAGCGTGAAGACTTCTGTTATTTACACCAGCCTTAGGGACTAAAATGGCATAGGGATACAGCATAAGTCTGTCATGAGGATGACTGTCAAATTGTCCCTAAATTACTCAATGAGTTTGCAGAGTCAGGCTGATTATTTCACTAACTAGCATTAGAGCAGTAGACAGAACTACCTAACTGATGGTTTTCTGATGGGTTTAAGCCCATGGTTCATAAGCCTGAGCTCAGAGTCTGTTGCCTTTGAGACTCCTCAATATCAGCCTGAGAGATGAGAGACTAAAGGTTAAGACTTTAGTTAAGTTTACTTGTTAAGACCAGGTACTGGAGACAACATTTGTTCCATACCTTGATCTTTCAACCCCCAAAGGGCCAGAGGATCTCTTCTCTGTCCTATATGGACCAGATAAAATCACAAATATAAGCTTTCTTAGCTTAGAACTTTCTTCAAATAAGAATCTCAATCTATTCACTATGCATTTAATGGTGAGATAGGTCAATATTCAAAAACACCTCCACTTTTCCAGGAAAGTTTTTTCAAAGACACGTATTCCTTGGAAAACGAAAAAAACAGCAGAAACTATTTCCTTGCAACTTCTTGTGATTACTTTCTCTCATGTCTATCAAGCTGCAAATGAAACCTCCTGTGTCAATTGGTTCAAAGTTATTGAGGGAAGAGGAAAAGAGAAAGAGATGTAAATAGACATTAAGATATAGAATAATCACAAAATCCTTCCTTTCTTTAGGAAACCAAACTAAAAATAATGAAAATTAAGTCAAAGATTCCTACATCTGTCCCTTATGCCTATGCAGAGCTCTGTGACAACAGACCATTGTGCAGGACACAATAGCCCTGTGACTCCTGAATTGAATTTGTTCTGCTTGTTCATGGCCATTTTGCACTCAATTTTTATGCCTGTTGCATAGAAGAATCATTTTTCACAGACAATGATTTCTCCATGAGCCGCTCTGGAATATGCACAGTGCAGTGACTGGCTGAATTCATAATTACCAATGCTGCTACTGGAAACACATAACTGTAAAAGTTATGCTCTTCCAGGCAGAGAACACAAATAATTTATCTGCCTGCCTAGGTGCTTATATTCCCTGTGCAAGGCTGTGGAGTGCCTCTTGATCATTACTTGACCTGCTGCCTCAAAAACTGTGGAAAATCAGAAAATTACTAACTCAATGGTCAGCTGTGGAACAGGGACAAGACAAAGGACAGGACAAGCAGACTTGGCAGAGGTAGGAATTGAATTAAGGTCTAAAACCTAGTACCCATCCTACCAGCTAAACTCCTTCTCTGATCAAAATCTTCCACTACAACAGGGTATTGAGTGTTTTGCCTTGATGACAAATGGCTGTCACTTGGCTGCAGTCCAAGAAATGTCCCTCCCATACACCTTTGTGAATAGCTCTTCAAAAAAAAAGCCAGTACCTACTCAAAAAATAATTCCGAGAGAGCATATGTATGAGACAAAAAAAAAAAAAATATCTCAGAAAGTCTCTCAGTCTTTTTCTCAACTCCCCTGCTGTGACTGATTTTTAAAATATCAGTAACATCTATAATACCAGTATTACAGGACACTCTGTTGCCAAAAAGTAGAAGAAAAATATAAGAGGCAAATCTGCTTTATGTTCCCATATTTTTTTTTCCACTGGGGGTGCTGCATGGCTTGTGTTATTCACTTTCCTTCTTCCTACCTGTAAAATTAAAGTAATTTGGGGAAATTTGCTGAAAACTGCTTCCCACAGAAGGTGTGTAAAGCCTGTGTGTTTTTAATCACACCCATCTGGAGATGTTATGAAAGGATGAGGGAAGGGTGGGCACGCACAGATAAAGTAATGCATGTGGTAGATACACGTGGAGAGTTTGAGAGGCACAGGAGTCTGGGCTTTGTCTCAGTGCAGGAGCTGCAAGGAGCAAGCATGGATCATCAGGCAAGAGGGAGAGATTGAAAGGTCTCTGATAGTCACACAGGTCAGTCAGACCACGGCTGCTGACACTGTGATCCCTCGTGAAGAGTCGCCATCACACATCCCTGCTCTGGGCAAACACTAGAAGTGCCTGGTCTGAGCACCCTCCTCTTTATCAGGGGTGACATGTGCTCCTGTCCAACACCACCTGAGTGCCAGACGCTGGAAAAACCCTTGCATTCTTTATAAGATGCTCTGGGGGCAGCTAGCAGTGTGTCATGTCTCTGCAGATATTATGAGAAAAGAAGCAGAGACATAGGTGATTACAGATAGATTCAGAGATATAACTTTCCATCCAATTCCATCAGCTCCATCTCTAATATTTAGCTATTTCTCAATAAACTAAATTGACATCAGAGTCTCTCCTGTTGGGTATTTAAAGTATATGTGTATACATTATATACAGATTGCTCCTTATTTCTTTCCCTCCTTATATCATTAAACTGGTGTTGTGTCTGCTGCTCTGTAAATGTGTAAATGGCAGCTTCTCTTACTGATAGTGGAAAAGTTTGAATAGTGTGGTTTTGCCATAGATGAAGGAAGGGAGAGGGAAGAGGAGGACTGTCTGCATGTCTACTGGGTGATGAGTGCGTGGTTGCAGGTGTTAAAGCAGAAACTATTTCCTCAGAGTCTTGGTGGTATATTCTTTGACAGCCTCCTACACCCATGAAAATGTTTATGTATTTAAATTCTTCTTTAGGACCCTAATCTTCTCTCCTTATACTGGGCATAAAATATCTAAATGGAAGGCAGGGACCTTTATGTCTTTTCAGATCACTTAAGTTTCTCCCTTCCCAGTGTGTTAATTTTTATGCATGGGGTCTTATCATGGATCAGGGGTACATAAGTGCCTGAGGAGCACACAAATGTACAGAGGGATGTGTGATTTTTCTGCTGAGGCACATCACAAGAGCAACAGCCTGTGCACAGCGTAATTTCTGTCCAACACAGGAACTCCTTCAAGCAAGGAGTCAGGCTGGGAAATACATTACCTTGCAGGGGTTCTGTGGCTTCTCAGACACAGACACAGACACAGACACAGACACAGACACAGACACAGACACAGACACAGACACAGACACAGGCACACACCCCAGAGTCCACAGCAGTTCAGTCTGTGGCAGAGCACACAGGTAAAGTGAGCAGGAATGGGTTTGGGGCCCTTCAGTGTACAGGCAAAATGTAGCATACAACAGGAGAGCACCCGCTGCAAATTAGATGGATAAGTCACCTGGTCAGGGACTTAGAGTGGATTTTTCCAGCCTTTGGGAATCCAGGCATGTCTCTACTTCATAAAAACTCTTGAATCAAGGGGATGTTGCCTGTACTTCCAGGATGTTTTAATTCCACATATGTAGATATCCACATGTGTATCTAATGGATAGAAAACAATATACAGCAAGATCTTCCCAAATAATTAAGTCCACAATAAGCTATCAATCAATACAGAAAATCATACCTGTTCAATCTCCTTGGGAAAGACATACCCAAGACCCATCTGTTCAATGATCTAAAAGTGAATGCTTGGAAGAGGCATTTAAAAAACAAATGCAGCATGGAGAGATGTCTCCCTACACTAACCCACTCCAAGATTCTGGCAAACACAAAACCACAGGGTGTCCAAAACCTCTTCTGTTTAAGGTATACCAGAAAGTAAAATGTTTTCTTGTGAGGTCATCAAAAAACACTTCTAAGCTTCAAGGCATTTTTTTATTTAACCTTTGAGCATGGACTAAAATTTGCTTTTAAAGTAGGCCTGATTTGCCTGTGCAAGTATAATATGCTTAGAGTCATGACAGAGCTTTCAAGCTTCTGCTTAAAGCCTGTGATTGCCAAAGAAAGTGGCATGAATTCAGGTGATAGGAAGAGGTTTTGTAGAGACAGGTGCTCTAAAGAGAAGCTGAAGAAGCCACTCTCTCCTGGGGCCAGATTCTGATACTGGAGTGACTTGCGTTTCGTCTGCAGTCTCATGTTGCATTTCCAGTTCCAGGAAGCTCTCCTAATATTCCACCTTTGCCTGTTCATTATAGTAGCTCTGGTTATAATTAAACTCTTATTTTAAACAAGATACCAAATCCAGTCTGCAAAAAATATTTGTCAACTATTTCCATCTGTGTTAGCAAAGATTTCCATTCACTTTGTCTCCTGCCTTACCCCACCTCCTCTGAACACATCTTTGGGAAGCTTTCAGTATGCTCACAAGAGGACTTCATCTTCCTCTGGGTAGATGTACTTTTAGCCTCACGGCAACTGAGAACCACAAATATTGAAGGGGATGCTACTGTTTCTGGAACTGCTGTGGAGGCAGAAGCCTGATGTTGGTCAGAGAAGGGCTGTGTGCCAGGTGGCCTCATGGTTTAACCCTTTCACATGCTCAGTCACAAGGTGTCTGCAAAGCCTTTCTGACCAAGCAGCCCCTGGCACTGCTCTACTGAAGTCTGTTTATTTGCTAAAGGCAAAGCTGAGGGGCAGCCTCACTGGCAGTAGTTTTCCAGGCATGGACTGCCTGGTTGCACTTAGGAAGGTATCCAGGGATGCTGGCTGCTCTTTTCCCTCAAAGCCAAATATGCTCATCCTTGTGCTAGCATTGTCCATTATGCAGTTGGCAGTAGTGCTCCCAAAGGCTTGCAGTGAAACACCTGATCGTCAGGTGGGGATAAAAAACCTCAACAGAATCATTCCATTGACTTCAACAGGGCTGTGTCATTCCATGCCAGATGAGCAACTACATCAGGAGACCTTAGAGTCACTCGAGAGGCTGGGAAATCACAAACTCTTAATTCTGTCTGAATAGTTCCCCGACCTGAGAGGGATACTAGATGTCATTGTCCCCAGAGCCAGTATACTCACCAGTTTCCAGGCATAAGCAATGCTGTCTGTATCAGGACAAGTGCATAACGGTCTAATGTTGTCCACCCACTGCAGGATGTGGTCTCCCTGCTTTCACCAGAGTGTGTCAGGCACTCAGAGACGTGTTACCAGGGGGCGGGAGTCACACTCAATGCCCACTCAGCCTGTAGGTGCACACCCTTGTTTCCCTGGAAAGGAAGTGCCCCTCACACCCACTCAAGAGAAGGAGTAATACAAAGAGAGAGAAATATAAGGCAGTGTAAATAAATTGTGCTTTCAGCTCCATTAACAAATAGAACAGGGCTAATTTGCCTTTCTTCTAATAGTCTTCTAACAATTCATGGCCTTTAGAAGCAATTTTTGCACTGTTTTCAGAAATTTCTTAAGGTTTTCTTGAATCTGGTTATAATTTTAGTCCCCAGAAGATTCTGTGGTAAAGAGTACCTCCAGTAAAATATATATGGCACAAATAAGCAGTAATTCTTGATTCCAAATATAGTTTAGCATTTTAATATTACAATAAGTGAATCCTATCTGTCTGTTTAAAAATCCTTTTGACACTTCATTTATTTTTTTATATAAATCAACTTGATTTCCACTCTGTTTTGTCATTGCTGCTGGGGTATCTAGACTATTTCATCTTCCGCATCCTATAGATACTATGCTTTCCCTCTGATCTTTAAATCCATCATTTTTCTCTGCCCCTTCCAGTTTTACTTTACTCTTTTTCTGTCTTTCTGGTGAATTCTATGCACCATCATAGGAGACAGAGTCCAACTCATTTAAGGATCATGACTTTGGAATATAATTTTGCTGCCTTTCTAATTCTGTTAAAGGACTCTGTGCTCATAGTTCACCTTCCAAAAGGAGGGGGGAAGTAGCAAAAAAATTATAAATTTTATTTTTGTTTTCAATCAGTTATTTAAAAAAAAAAAAAAAAAAAAAAAAAACACCAAAAGCGAAACTCACCCCAAAAAATCTAACCCCCAACTTTTTTCTTGGATGGATGAGTGTTTTTGCTGCCAGGCTAAAGGCGAATGCACAGCTTCAGGGCATTGTTCCAATATTTCAGTTCTTCAGCTAGGTGATACTTCTCGAGTGTTTGAACAAGAGATGCATCACGGAGTGGGGAAAGGAGGGGTAGAGAGGGAAGAGTCTGTCAGCAAGAGGCCCTATGCTAATCTTCTCCTTCAAGACGGGGGCCTTTTGGAAACCTGTTTTAATATTCATGGTCTTTAGGTAAATAGTCTCTGAGTCAGGCTGTCAGTTTCTGCAAATGTGGCTGTCTTGCTGAAGCTACTGCACATTTATCAGTGAGTAAACAGTGACAGGAGTAGGGGGATTAGAGAATTAAATTAGTGTGTAACCACTCTCCTTCTCAAGTTTTTGGCATTACCTTGTGTGTGTTTTGTTCCAAGAAGTTTTTTCTAGTTTTTTTTTTTTTTTTAATCTCTCTCTCTCTTTCTCCCTTCCTTCCTTCACACATTCCCATGTCACATACTTACTTAAAGTCACTGAGATTTAGCTTGTTCTCCATTTTTTTTTTAAATTGTGGAGGTTTTAATTTAATTTTCTATGAAAATTAGGTTTTTAAAATAGCAATGAGGTAGACTGTAGGAAAGGACCAGGAGATACCTGCTGATGATGACCAGTCCTGTTTTCTCCCGTTCTGGTTCTTTTAAGTTTATCTGGAAGAGTTTCCCAGTTGAACAGCTCTGTTCCAGCGAGAAGAGCTGGCACTTCCCATCTGCACCAGTCTTATTTTTTCCTCCTTTCTTTCCCTTCCCTCTCCACCCCCCACAGGGTATGACATAGACTCTGCCACCTGCCTTGTACTCATCAGGTTATAAGCCAAATATGCAAGCCCCTTGGCAGCACCACGTTCCTGACATCCTTTGTTGCTATCCCCTGACACCGACACACAGACACGCGGTGGTCACCCCTTCCCCCACCCCATCTGTGAGAGGAGGAGACGCTTTACTCTTTCCTGGCAGCCGGAGCCAGACCGATCGCAGAGGATGCCAATTAGGCCTCCAAGACACTAACCAGGTCATGTCCAGCAAATTTCACACTGGCCCTTGCAGGGGCGTTGGCTCTCCTGTGGGTGCTGGTGGCTCCCTGGAGAAACACACTCCTGGTCTTTAAACAGTGGGAGCCCGTGAGGCACTGTGGGCCATTTGGGGTGTCGGCATCACAGGTAGTGCTTACATCAGTCCCACAACGCCTGCCTCTGTGTCAGAGCACAAACAGAGCCTATGTTGAGCATCCTCTTCTGTTTGCTGTATCAAAGCCAGTCTATTGGGAGCACCGTGGACATGGCAATGGCTTCCAGACTCCCTTTCCAGCTCAGAGCTGAAAAACAGGTGAGAAGGAAGAAGGAAAGCAACTGCTTCCCCATGTATCTCCTTGCCTTGTGTTAGGCTGATACCCACTGGCGTGTACACTGCTACAGATGGGACAACAGTACCTTGTTGTGTATCCAGCCTACAGAGTTTGTCTTGTACGTGCGTCTGCTCGGTTCAGCCGGGTTCGCCAAGGTGGGTGGCGTGGAGCCAGTGCTGTAGCTCTCCAGATTTATTATTAACACCCAGCTTGAATCAATGCAGACTCCTTTTACAAACCTTATAGTAAGCTTTCTCAGGCAAAGGTTTCTTTGCTAAGCGGAAGCTCTTCCCCATTCTGTGCAAGCTCTTAATTCAAATTTGGGGGCTGATGATTCTGGGGCTGCTCTTGCATGCCAGTCATTTGGACTAAACCCTGCAATACCCACTGCATATGGTAGTTTGTGTATGATCTGTCCTTCAGCTGTAAGGGCTGGCCCACTTTCTGTTCTGTTGGAGGACTGGGATGGCAGATGGGGCAGTTAAATTTGCTGCTGATCGGCAGAGGAGACTGCTGCAGGTCTCCGTGGGGCTTCTGAATCCTTCACAAGGGATAGAATAGAACTACTTCATCTGCCTCCATTCACCCTATAAATGTGAGCATTTTATAAATTGGTAGGAGACATTTCTGCAGGAAAAATGCATAAATGGAATAAGGAGAACACAGTGAAAATAAATAGGGTTGTTTTGGCATTTGTATCCTTGTGAACACCTACCAAAGTGTTAAGAGCTGCGTAACAAGCATATGAAATAGAAATCCCATTTTGGCAAATTTGCTACTGACCATGTGGACATCCCTTTGATTTTTCCTCTACTCCCTCTCCATCACCATCAGCCTCCTGCAGGGCAGGTCATCACTGAGGGGGAGGAAAAGATGGTCCCACAGATGGCCTGAGTTCAGAGGGTCTGTGGGAGTGAGATATCTCTCATTTCCAGATGTCAGTGGAAGAAATAAAATCAAATAAAGAAAAATAAAAAAGACAAAGTACAAGCCACCCATGAAGCCCGCTCCCTCCACACCCTCGCTTGCACACACATTACCCTGTTAATGACAACCACCCTTGGGGGCTTTACCATTTTGAAATTCCAGAGTAGATGGAGAATGCAGCTGCTGCCCCCAAGCAAGTGCTCGGGCCAAACAAATGGACCTGCTGCCATGGTGTAAAGGCCTCCAAGATGTGCATGTGCTCCCTGCCCAGGATACACCCCTCCTCGTGACACATGGCACAACTCGTTAACAGCAAACACTCATAGATGCCATCCAGCTGGGATGGGAACAGCAGCAGATGCTCCTATTAAAAAGGCTGTAAGACTCAGTGCCCCTGTGCCCTGTTCAAAGGGAAAGTCCAAAGTGGCTTCTACAAACGGAGGCTCTTCTCCTTCTGTCGCCTCCTTCTCCCTGGGGTTGAGTGCGAAAACCAGCCATCCCCGAAGATATTCCTGCTTAGTTTCACGCTTTGCGGGACATCGTTTATTGTCACAGATCTTGTCTCTGTGTTTGTAATGGTTGAAGCTGCTGCCAGGACTTCCCACGCTGGAGATGTTTTGGTTGTTGTTTTTGTTTTTGTTTGTTTTTTAATTTTGTTGTTGGAGCTCTGAAATTGATCTAGCTGGGAAAGGACAGGAATTTTTCAGGAGGTGTGTGCACATCCTGCTTGTAATGGAGACCAGTCATAGGTGCATGAGCCTCAACTACTGTGGTGTAAACAAAGAACAAGAACTTTCCTGTAGTATCAGAAGCAAACCCTTTCTTCCTTGTCATAGGGAAGTGTCTATTACACAGGTGTTTTGGAAGAAGGGACTGAAATCAGGTGCACTGTGTGTCATCCCACAACTCGCGCATTTCTCATGTGCTCCCTTGGGTACCCTAGGGAGGGACTGTGTCAACAAGACAGCTTCCTTCTTTCCCTGTACACTCCCATAATGGCCTTAGGGGACAGTTACAGATTCCCTGAGCTCCAGATCTCCCAAGTGAATAAAGTCTTGGAGAGTTTGTTTTCCTCTCGTTAATGACCAGTCTTTACACTGGGAAAGAATGAGGTTGTTGGGATGTCCTGTAAGCTAGGAATGTACTGTGCCCTCGAAAAGAGCCTGAAGGTGCAGACAGCAATTCTCCCTGTGAAATTCTTTCCCCATGTCCACATGGAAAAGCAGAGTAGAAGAGGAGAGAGACAGAGCGCTGCTTCCCATCCCATGTGTGGTGTTACCTCTTCCACACCCATGCTTTTGGAGCAAGAGCAAAGGAAGACTAAGAGCAAGGCTCTTTTTCACAGATTTTTTTGTATTTCTCTTGGAGATGGAAAGTGATAAAATACCATTTTTGCCTTCTCTCCTAAATTTCCTCGCTGCTTGTGGTTATCTCAAGGTCAACCACAATGCAGCTGGTCACCCCCTAAAACAAAGCCAGAATGAAAAAGCCTGTATGTAGTGCTGCAACCTGAAAAATAGCCTGGAATGGTGCTGTAGCCCAGGGATGGCTCTTAATGCAATGCATTTGAGAGAAAACAGACCTCTGGCATAACCAGCAATATGATTAAGGGGTTTCTTTGCTTCCAGTAATGCAATATTCCAGCCCAACACATGCAGGATTAATCAGCCTCTTCCTGTAGACTGAGAGCAGGACATGTGTAAGAAGTTACAGCCCTCGTTTAAACCCAACTGCAGAGGATTTTGCGGGGCTTTTGCTCGTTCTTCTCATCTGCAAAATGCCACTTTGGTAGTTTATGTCAGTCATAACAGCACCACATAATGTTTTCCGAGCCCAGCTGGCCCTTATTTAGAGATCAGGAGGTAATGAAGGCACAGTGGAATGATATCGATGCGGCTGCTGAAAATTTTCAGGGCTGGATTGCAATTTGCAGGAGTGGGGGCCCCAGGGAGGGGATAACAGTGTGTTAACCCTTTCCATTTCATTGTCTTTCTGCTCGCAGCCTGGTTCCAATCCCTAACAGTCAGAGTCAGCTAGTGAGAAGCTTGTTTGTGATATTTCACAGAGACTGTATGGGGCACCTTGACTTTTGGCGTGTTGCTATTTTGCCATACAGACTCAAGGCCAGTTTGCAGAAGATAGTCCCCGGTGCTGGGACTGAACTTGCTGGGTGTACTCAGCCAGCTCGGTGTGCCTTAAATCCTCCCTTAAAATCCTGGGATTTTTGAGAGGGCAAGATGACCACTCTTGGAAAACAATGACTCTAGCTCCTCCAGTCGATTGGATTAGCAGGAGCGATTGGATTAGCTGCTAATGAGTAGTTGTCACTCGAGCTGATGCTTCCTCACCGCATTCCTAAACCAGCATCAGCTGCCCTCTGCACACCTTCCCTGGCTTTAATTCCATTTACATCCTAAAGCACAGTTTAAACAAAACTAGTAATTACTGGGGTGCAGAGGGGGTAAATGTGGGTGCAAAACTCGGTGCAACTCCAGAGGGGTGCAGAAGACCCTACAGAACTGCAGGCTGAGTGAAATCCTTAGGAAGAAAAGGTAAAGCACCACATGCCATTGCATATTTCTGGGTATTGGACATTAATGCGTTGGGAAGGAAACCATGTAATACACAGGAACTAGCACATTTCCTGCAGTTCTGGGGTTTGGGGATTCCTTTGGATTTTTTTTTATTGGATTTCTCAAAAGCTGCCTAACCTTGTCTTTCCTGTAATTCAGCTCATTCTGATGGTGATTCAATTGAAAAAAAAAAAAATAAAGGCAAAAAAAAAAAAAATCTTTCTTCTAGCTAAAGGGAGGAATCAGCGGGCTGTGCGTGTGAGTTGTCAGAAGCCCTGCACAGGAGCTCACAATTCACACATATCCTCCTCTCTGGTACAAGCACCTAAATCTGGTAATTAGCATGACAGATAAGATTAGGGGGAACTGTCGGGTAGACATAGTTGGTGGCTTTTTTCTGTGCTGTAACTTTTTGCTCTTTCCACACTTTGGGGGCTTTTTTTTCACAGTTTCAATATATTTTTCACTCTGCTTGATTTTTCACTGTGCTAGTTTTTATTCTTTTTGCCTCCTTCCCCCACACACTCTCTGCTCTTTTGTTCACTGCTTCTCTTAATCAGAATATGAACTCAATAGCTTTAGAGATCGAGTTGAAATGTTAAAACCATGATATTTAGTGGCTTCAAAATAAAGAAAAAAATTGTCCCCACCTCCCCAGCACATTAGAAGGTCTAGCAGATATTTTTATTATAACAAGCCAAAAAGTTCTTTTCTCAGCATCATTTTGAGTAACTATTTATTAGGGGAAAACTGCTGATTTTCTTTTATTGTTTCTGTGTTGTCTCAACCCATAGAACTGAAATTTGCATATCTTCTTCTTCATGCTAAGAGCCATATAGAGGAACTTGGATTTGTAGGTGTCCAGATGCCAAAGAAGAGATAACAAGGCAAGCAAATCGAGAGAGATTCCATCAGCTTCCAGAAAAAAAATCTCTAAAAATTGTCCTCTCATTTCCCTTCTGAAATGAAAGACTACAGCTATAGAAAAGCATCTTGTAAGGCAAACAGGTGGCCAATGTGTTGGCTGGACCAAAAAGGAGTGTAGGAAGTGTTGCAAGCCTGGTTATAATTATTTCCTTGCTCTTTCCTGCTTACAGTGTTTCACTTACGTATGGTCTAGTTTTCCAAGCCTTCCTCTACCTGCTAAGCCTTGCACATTTATTTGGACCTAAGATGCAGAGTGTGATAACACAATCCCACTTACCAACACACAGCCCCTACAAACTGCAGAACTGCCCCATAGAGATCTGGGTGCCCCGTTTTGTCATCTCGTGACGCTAATCTCTACCCCTCCTTGTTAAATTAAAGAAAAAAAGTCACATTCTTTTCATTGCCTTTCCTTATCAGATTCCTGGACAAATTCCAGGTTTGCATGATTGCCCTTTTGAGGAGGAGGCCTTTGGTAAAAGCGATAAGGGTTTGGCCCATTTTAAGGGAGAGCAAGGGAGGCAAGATAAGGTCAGGAAGGGGAACTAAACATAAACACCACGGTTACTGTTTCTGAAGCATTATTTGCCCAGTTTAATACAATTTGTGAAATGACAATCCCTGTGGTGGCTTTGTCCCAGCAAACGTTTGCTTTTCGGATTAAGCCTCATTTGATTTTATTTTCTATTTCCTCCTCCAAGAGCTCCGTGCCCACCTCTGAATCCTGCTGACAGACACAGGGACTCTTAGTGCTGCTTCTTCCTCACTGAAGTGGAACAGGGAGAATTGCATTTCTTTGCTTTTCCTCCTGCTGCCCTGGAAGAGAAGAGCAGATGGAGGGGGCTAGAGCCAGCCTTTTCTCACACAGATATCAGTGGCCTTTATGGTCCTTTCTAGTTTGTGGAAATTTGAAGAAAAGACCCTCACACCTATTGATTCTCTTTTTTCATATACCTGTACATACATATGTACATGACATATATGTATTCAAATGAAACACCTCTACGGAACATAAATATGTAAATATAAATTCATTTAAACCTCAGTCTGACAAAGTGAGACAAGTGAATTTCTTCCTGTAAAGCAGCAGCCCAAATGAGTTCTTTGAAACTGTAAAATACTCCCCCTCTCACCAGTCACTGTCCTTTTAAGATCTCTCTTTCCTTCTCCCTTCCCTACACAAATTTCTAACCTGGACATACCCATTTTTGTGAAATTAATTCATCCCTCCCATCCGTCCCTAGACCTTTTCTTTTGCTTCATCTTTTAGGTGTCGCAAGTGTGACACACCATTTAAGATCACACCATTTAAGATCAGTCCTTATCCCCTTATTCCTATCTCTTTCCCCTGACTAGTTAGATTCATTTTAGCTCCATCAGACTACCCTGCTTTTAGGCTGGAAGCCACACAGCAGTTGTTAGTCAGAGAATCACAGAAGATGATGGGGGAAGAAAAGAGGGAGGGAGCAGGCCTAGTGGGGCTGCGCTGCTGGGTACAAACCAGAGGGGAGGAGGTATTTCACAATACTTCTAATCTTTTCCTAAGCTCTTTTTCCTCTTGGAGGGACTTCAAGGACACTCATCCCTCTCACCTTGGCTTTACCCATGCCTGGAGGCTAGTGCCACTTTCCTGCTGCCAGCCCCATTTTGCAGAGCTGTCTCAGGGAGGGCATTTATGCTGCTGTGTCAGCAAGGCCCTGAACCTCTGCCCCAGCAAGGCTGCTGGAAGCTGGCATCCAGGGCACAGGGCTTGGAGGCAGGGAGAGAGGAGAGAGCTGGGCAGCGATTTCTGCCCCATTAACTCCCCTCTCCCTGCAGTGAGGGTTTACGTAAGAAAGGATGGCATGTGCCTGCATAGGATGGGCAGGACATCTGGACTCCTCTGCCTCTAGAATGGTATTGTTTTGAACAATGTAACCAGGTAAATGCCTTGATAGACTAGACCGCATCTCCAAGATAGCATTACTAATTTGATTATGTCACTGTGACATTATTAACCCACTCAACCATCCTTTAGATACATCGCTGCATCCTGAACTTGCACTGCTTTTCCTTCCCAGTGATAGTCTAGGGGTTCTTTCTCCCTAATCTATTGTTCTACATGACTACAGCTTTACACAACAATTTCTCATAGCTTTCCTAAGAGCTAGCATGCTCCCTAGCTTTTTCTTTTATATTTCTGCCTGTCTGCCTCTCTCTGTCTTTCTCTGCCTGTCTGATCATACCCTTTTCTATAATAATTTCATAAAACACTTCTTCCTTATTTTGTAACCATATACATAGGGTATGTTCTTGAAGAATAGACCAACCTCTCTTTCACTCTTCTTTAAAAAATAAATCTTTAAATTTGTTTTGCATGAAATCATCAATGGATAAAAGGCAAATGCATTAACTTTCCCACTCAAAAGTGTGCTCTCTAATCTCTGAGCTGTGGAGATATACCCCTGTCACTCCCCTTTCTTCTGCTCTATATATTCTTGCTGTCTTTTCTCACCAATTTCACAGTATTAGGAGGCAGAGGGTTCAACTCTCTCTTCTCTTTCACAGTGTAGCTGATAGCCTGGTGGAAAGGAATTTTCCCTAGAGTAGAACCAAGGAAAAGACTCAGCAGAAATCTCCTGTATGAAGGTGATCATCTCATCTTTGTAAATGTCTAGGCTCTTTCAGCCTGAAGCAGATGATACCCTACCAGAGAGGTCTCTCCACGTTGTGTGTAGCAAAGGGAAAGCCACTAAAGGGAAGGCTCTCAGGCAGCCTGAATCTGTAGCCTCAATAATTGTGTTATGCCTACGTCTGCTCTCGTCTCAGGTCTACGCTGTGCTTGGGTGCAGCCTCTGAAAGCCATGGCGTATGCACACAAGTGAGCATCACTCAGCATAGTGAGACTCAAATACATTTTCAAGTCTGTGCTAAATCAGGACCTCAGAGTGTTCCTGGGAGGGAATTTCTTCTCTAAGGCTTTGTGCAAAGCTGTCTCTTCATATCACACAAATAACCAGGATGTTGGGCTCTTAGAGCTAGAGATGCCCTCCTCTTTTAGCTGTGCTGAGGAATCATTTCACTGGAACCTCAGCTCCCCAGACATCTCCCTTTTGCTCTGTTTCTCTACAACTGTGTTTTCCAGCAGCAATAGCAATACTCTAGCCACAGCAGTAGCGACACAGGGATTCCACATAGGAACCTGGATCCTCCCATATTTGGGATGAGGGTGTCACAAAGTAAACAACTGACTCTATTTGCAGCAGTTCCCCATGGCTCTTCGCACTGTAGTTTGCTCTTCGACTGCCCTGCAGTATGTTTTCTCCACATTTGAGTATTGGTTTTCCCTCGTCCATCCTGTGTTAACTCTCTGGTGCTCTTGTACCTATGTCAGGAGATCAGGACATGGGCGCACTCCAAGGGCTCAACTTTGGGCAGCTATTCTCATGAACCTTTTCAGAAACAAATCTCTTGGAAGCTAGTTCCACTCTGTCTCTCTCATCTCATCATGTGAGTGGACAAAATCCACTCACTGAACTGACAGGAATTACCAGGGCCAGTGGGGGACAAAACCTAAAAAGAGGTATTAGCTTTTCACAGAACTAACAGGTTGAATTATTTTTGTGTCCCACAAGCACCAAAAACTGTTTTAGATGAGGGTAGCAGGATCTCAAGGGAGCAGCTGGTGAGCAACAGGGACTGGCCTTATCCAGGCAGTGATTTGAAACGCAGGAGCAGATTTGAAACCCAGGAGCCCTTCACCCTGTGCAGGTGCACTCCAAAACAGGGGGGTTCAGGCACGAAAGGGAAAGCAAAGGAACAATGCTGTGGCACGGACTGCAATGAAAAATAACACCTCAGTACACCAAAAACCTCACCCCTGAGCACTTTTCTGCCTTTAAGCTTTTGGGAGCATTATGTCTAAGGAAATGCAGAGCTGAAATGAACCCTGACTGGAGCACAATGCAAATATGAAACAATAATGAGTAATATTAAAATTAAGCTGGACAAAGAACTGAGAGAGTAGTCCATAAGGGATTTCAATCCATCAATTCCTTGGAGCCCCAGTGCGGCAATGTATTAGCTCTTTATAGCTCTGGGGAAAAAAAAAGGAAAGAAAAAGAAAAAATCTAAGATTCCCTTAGCCAATTTGACTACAAAGTAATTTAATAATAGTAACAATTATAAACATGGTGGTAGAAGTAATAAAAATAACAATACTAAGATGACTTATAAGAAAAAGGAAAACAGTTTCTTTACACGCTCCTTCAAATAGTATTGCTTGTAAAACAGCAAGATTTGTACCACTGCATCTATTTGTTCACCAGCTGCCACCAAGTAAAGTACCTGCCCTCACTGACCATAAGAAAAAGATAGGAAACACTGGAGTGGTCTGTCAGACCCAGGATTTATTCTGAACAGCTGATTTCTCAAGCATGTGCAGCCTGAGCTCTGTCTCATTTGCAGGATACTCTGAGGAATCAGCCCTAATGCATTCAGTGACCTGGCCCATAACAATGCATGATGTGAAATAAAGGGGACTTTATATTATTTACAAAAACAAGCTAGTCTGTGTCAGGTATTGGTGAGCAGCTATTTCTGCAGGTGCTGCACTCTCAGCTGAGCTGCAGGGAAAGTCAGCAAAGGGGTTTGATTTCTTTTCATCCCTGTTTTTGCCCCTCAACGCTGACAAGTGCTGCAGGATTCGGCTGCTACTGGTTCCCCCTCCCCACTCCCCATGCTCAGTAGGCTGCGACTGCCCAAAACCAGCTGTATGTGCCCTCCACCATGTTCATGCAGATGTAAATCACAGGCTACACGGAAACGCGGAACACGGGAGTGCTGCTGCACACTCGCTGCCTCCTGCACCGCAGAGCCCGGCCGGCACGGCTGTGTCCGAGGTGGCCACACAGGCACAGCCTGCCTGACTGAGTACCACCCTACCACACCACAGGCACACCCTGCTCCGTGTCACCAAGCCCGCCGGCCCCCAGAGAGGCTTGCAGTGAGCTACAGAGCTTGGCCCAACAAAAATAGTACACTCTGCACCTACAACTATTCCCCAGCACCACGTCCCGCTGGAATTTTCTGCTGTTTCACAGAGAGGTGGACAGAGTACAGCCCCAGCCCCGCGCCCTGCACGTGTGGTAACCTCTGGGTGTTGGTGTGACTTGTCTGTGTGCACGGTGCCCACACAGCACACATGCCCCCCACACAGCTTTGCTTCCCTGTTCCTTCAGGTCCATCAGGCCCATAACCTCTCTTCACATACTTACACCTTTAGAACACACTGTGGCAGCTTATGTCACCCCCACAGAGCCAAGGGACAGCAGGTTGATCTGCCACACGCCCCAAAAACAACAGCACAAGCATGAGCACACATTTCTGATTAAGAGGGGGGGTGACATAAGCTGCCACAGTGTGTTCTAAAGGTGTAGGGATGTGCAGAGAGGGTAGGGGCGTGATGGACCTGAAGGGACAGGGA
>JANPWX010020040.1:1273558-1401336 GCA_024734555.1 Trochalopteron elliotii
GAATGAACACGGACAAAGCTGCATGGGGGGGCGGCGCGGGAAGGGCTAAAAAAGCCGCGTACTAATAGGAAAATAACACTAGCAAAGCCTAGCTGAAGGGGCATGTGCTCTCCTCTGCTTCCTGAAGGGCTTTCATTTGATATCTTGGAAATGTTAATAAGAGTTAACCAGGTGAGACCGTCAACTGAAAGGGATAGTGGCTGTGTTGGAGGCTGCTCAAAACACCTGTCCCTTCTTACAAGGAGCAGTTCCCTGCTCCTCATCATTCCTGCGCCGGCGAGGAGGAAAGCTGATTCCAGTACAGATTTCTCGTTTAATTGCTCTATAATGCCATCTTGTGGCTTCTTCAATCATGAAGCCATTTTTTGTTACGTTTTCCCCAAATTAGGCGATTACCTTATAAAGACAGGGATGGGCATGGAAAAGAGAGAACTAAAAGGAGTAATGTATGAGCATCTACCCATATGTCAGGGACATGAATGGCTATGGGTGATACTATAATTTAAATTTTGAGCAGACACAATTGATACTCTGAAGCCACCTGCATCCAGTAAACCTTGACAGACTTCTTCTAAGCAGTTTTCACATCTCTTTGAGTACCAGGTGATACGTTAAAATTATTATTATTATTATTATTATTATTATTATTATTATTATTATTATTATTTAGTAGAAGGCCAAGCTCAGATAAATCAGGTCCTTAGTTTGATGGAAGTGTAGAGAGATCCCATTTCCTATGAAAACCTGGTGTTTGAATTATCTCATTTGTAGCAGGACTGATGCTAGCATGGGACTTTCAGAACAGGTGGAGTCAGAAAGGAACTATGCTCAGAGCATGCTGGTCGCTTTTGTGAAAGATGAAAGAGGTGTGGGGGAATCTGCAGAAAATCTAAAATTCTGGACAAGCCAGGCAGCACACACAAATTCCTTTGTCAACGCTAGATATGCAGCAGAGTGAGGAAAAAATGTGTGAGGAAATTAACACAGCAAGAAATTACATCACCCAGTTGTGGGTTTCAGGATTTACTAGCCCTAGTGATGATGCCAAACTCTGAACAAAAGCACTCCTCTGTAGGTGACAGCTTAGACTGCTTGGGATGTTTGTCCCACGGGTCCTCCATGAGTGATTGTGGTGCTTTTTGGATTGAGGTAAAGATTCCCAAAAAATACAATTCTCAAGCTGTTTGAAAAATTCGTCCTTCAGAACCAGAGTCAGGTCCAACACAGAGACACCAAGAGCAGAACACACAGGCCAGATCTTAGATGTTGTCTCACCCTAAAAATAACATAAAACAAAAACCGGACAGTACTCTCATAAGTGGGATTTAATTCTGCTAACTCCTAGCAAAAGCAGGCAAGCAGGACCTTATCCTAGGTGGGAGAAGGTTCCAATACCTTTGGGACCGTGTGAGCCGGCTCCCTTTATGGCTCAGTCAACTGGTACCTGCACTGGGATCCACTCCTGTGATGCACTGCTGCCTGCACTCTGGATCCAAACTGTACCAGACTTTTTTTGTAAAAAGAGTCACTGTGGTTTTGCTAAAAAGAGCCACTCATAACAGAAAAGCTTCTTCATCTTTCCTCTGCATCACCTACCACTGTTTCCAATTAGTCTTGGCAAGTGAAACCTCTCATAAGCAATAGTGGGGTTTTTATGAGATTTGAGGCAGCAACGGTAGCAGGAGGCACCATGTGGAAACTTGGTTTTATTCAAGGGGAAAGGAGTTTTGGAAGGGTATATTTGAGACAAACTAGAGGAAAAGAGCATAAAGAGAACCATCACTCTTGAACAAGTATCTGCTTCTTCCTTATTTAAACAAAACCCTTGACTCATCTCTGCTCAATACAGGAATATTAAGACAGAAGAGAAATGCTGTCATCTTTAGGCTTTAAATTCAAATTAGCAGGGAAGGTGCAGTTCTTCCCTACCCCAATATAAACTGAGAACTGTTGTTTTGGTTTTAAAGAAAAGTATCTGTATTTTCAGTAGTATTTGTAAGCAGTTTCTATCAAGGAAGTTTTTTTATTAACAGATTGTTGCAAGAGTGGTCCCATTTGACCTGCAGTGGACTCCTTGCATCATCTCATTCAATTATACCTTTTGTGATAACCTGCATGCGAATGCTCTGTTGCACCTAAAAACTCTTAGGGATTTGTTGTTGATTTTTTTTTTTTTAAATTCATCCTACCTAACTTTAACCACCTACAGTGTAAATGTCTCTGTACCTCTCTGTACCTAGGTAACATTTCAGTTACCTTGGGCTCTCACAGCTTGGGAGAAAAATAAGTGGTTTTGGACTGTGATTCATCTGGTCTATTTTGGATGCCTCATTAAGGTGAGATGATTCATAAGTGATGCTTCATTCTCTCCATTGAATAGAAAGGTCCTGGCTCTGTTCTAGGCATCTGCATTTGTTCAGATCACTCCCATTCTTTGTTTTGGTTTGGAAGGCTTTTCCACATCTCTGTCTCCTCTTCATTTCTAGACTAAATTTATTCACAGCCAGTCCAAGCCCATCAGTTTAAACAGAGAATCTCTCACTCACTTTGGACAGCCAAGGAGCTCCAGTTTGCTGTCAGTCTTTGTCAGCTTTGGGCAGGTCAAGGGAGAAATGTTATCAAGAGCTTGGAAGAGGCAATGGCCAAGGACAAGTGTGATGTCCATATAACCTCATGAAATCTTTATTGCTCAGATTAGTTGTTTTACTAAAAAAAACCCCAAAACCAAAAAACAACAACAACAAATAACCACCCACGAGGTTGGGAACATCATCTGCTGTGTCTAAATAGGGGTAAAGTATGATGAACTGAAATGTTAACCTCAGGACACAAGTTTTTTTAGAGTTTTGTTTTCTCATGGGGTGCAAACCTGGCTTTCCCTAGCAAACTACCAGTGAATTACCCATGAACCAGCCAAAAAGCCTATTCACCACCTGTACCTAACCACATGAGCAGGGAGTTTGGCACATCTCCAGTCAGAGCAAACATTGAGGACAGAATCATTTATAGGGTAGCTCTAGTCAGAGCTGTCTTGGTCTCTTGTTTGCAATTGAGAGATTATACTTTGTTGAAACCAAACACAAGCTGGGAAGTAATAGGCCTTGTTAGCAGCAGCAGCAGAAGAAAGAGTTTTGTTGTTGTTGGGTTGTTTTCTGGGTTTTTTTAACATGTTTTTCTCATGTAGATCTGACTATGGTATTTATTGGGAGCCTGCTCAATCCTTCAAATTAAACACAAGATAAACCAAAACACTGTTCAGATGGAATAAAATAAAATACCACCCATTAAATACTCTGACTATATTTTAGTATTTCTTTTCATCCCAAACCAAGCCCAGTATCGCAGCCAGCAGACTGAAGCTTCCTGGTGCATCCACAGTAGCTATAAATGATCCATTGCACTGGCTTTTAAATGCTCTTTTACAAGGTGGAAGATGGGACAGTTTTCTGTGCTTTATCTAATCCTTCTCCCGGTGGTGTGCCTGCCAGCAGCAATACCCATTGTTAGTAAATCTGAGAGTGATTTTGTCCTCTTATGTTCCTTGTCCATAAGGTCCTAGTAATGGCAATCAAACTCCTGCCTTCACTACTGCAAACTTACCAGACAAAAATGGTACCTTTATTTCTGATCACTTTTTGTAGTCAGAGGAGGGAGAACTGTGTAGAAGCCCTTCTTGGACACAAAGTTTCTGGAAATTTTGCTCCACACTCTTCTTGCTTGTCTTAGGGTGATTGGTCCTGGTACCTGCAAGTGCACAGTTTTATTTCTTTAGCCTGTGTTTGCTTGCTTTTATGTCTGCTTCAGTTTGCACAGCCACAGCATCAGCTGTCATTGTCCACCTTCCTGACCTCCCCTGTGGTCAATCCATTCACTGAAACAAGTCCTGCATTGTAAGCCTTGCATTACTGCACAGAAATTCTGCATTTCTGTGTGATCCCTCCTTTTCTGCAGCAAGCACAGTGAAAAGGGAGACAATCCATGGGTGAAGCTACACATGTAAAGCCTTTTGCTGAATTCTTCCACTGTGGGATAAGAACTGCAGAGGAAAATGTATTGCTGAGCCCTGCTCTATATGTTGGAATCCTGTTGCATTCTCAGAGAGTTGTGGACTTGGGAGTAAGAGTATAGGCTCAGCATAGTAGTCCAATTTGGTTAGTCAGCACAGCATTAGTTAGCAGTCAGCCTTGAAGAGCTACAGAGGGCAGAACATATTTTGGGTGGGTCTGGCTGCAGCAGCAGAGTACCAGGTATATTTTCATGGTATGCTTGTGGCAGGATCACCAGCTGGTCTGGTGAAGGGAAACTGATCACCATTTGGTTCACCCAAACAAGGTGAGCAATTAGAATGCTTTAGCCCTATTTTAAGGACATATCTTTTGGCACTCTTAGTGCAGGACACATTGTCTTTGCAAACCCACACTTGCAGCGGGGATGTAGCAGGATTGCTGGATTTCCCAGATGACTCATGTCCTAAGAGAAAGCACCTCTTTAGGGACTGATATGAATAACAAAGACATGGACCCTGCAAAGGCAGCATCCTGAGGGTGTTTTTATTTTTCAGACTCCTCTGGAAGTGCAGGATGTTCCCTTCTTACCCTGAAGAGCACTGACTGCTTCACTGCCTCCTTCTTGCCTCTTAAATTTGTTCTCCTCCCCACTTACTGCATTTAGCACCCTGTGAAGTAGGCACTCCAGCACTGCCAGTGAAATAAACTGCCTGCCACCTGCCTACCTATCTGCAGGTCCATTTTTTTCCCTTCTTCTGGCTGTAAATGTGTTGGTCAGAATCAGAGCTGGCCCCTACCATCTGCATCAGGTTGTATTTCAGCACTGCCCTGGCTTGTTGCAGTGAGGGCTTCTGACTTAGGGCTGAGAAGAACAGCAAGAGCTGAGCTCCAGAGGAAGGAATATGAACCAGGTCATTAGTTATCCCTCTGCTTTTCTGGAACCTGGGGCATGAAGATACCTGCTTTCATTTAGATGAATCCCACCATCACAGTGTAAGCTAATGAGGTGCAATTTTACAACTTGAGGTGAACAAAGAATGTGAAATTGTTGTTTGCCTGTGTGTACAAATGGTGGCAGGTGCTAGGCAGCTCTTTCAGAACGTCTCGCACATCAGGGCAAACCATGAGAAAAACAGAGTAGGAATCAAGGTATGCTTTTTTCCACTGCAGTGTCTCTGTGTATAGGTGATTTCCCAAACCAGAACTTCTCAGAACTTCTGCACTGCTTTGAGCCAGAATGATTTCCAGGGGCCGCCTGCTCCTGAAGCAGACGTCTCTACCTGGGTTCCTCTGTGGCAGACTTCACTCACTCAGTAGATTAACAAACAAAAACTCTCCAGCAGGTTAATGGGAGGACCAGAGCAGAGAGGCACTTTTGTGCTTACAAGCCACAGAGGGAGTGCAAGATTTATTGATCCATGCCCCAAATCAGGGACAGAGCACTAGTGAGAGATACAGGATACAGGGCCATACAGGACTTGTAAGATACCATAGTGTGATGGTGAACTGCCTCCCTTTACAGCAGCCGAAGAACAAACAAGTAATGGATTTGGCCTCCCTCAGCTTCTCTCCTGAAGGTCACTGTACCCAGAATCTATACTCTCTGGAGCATGGGACACTCTCCTTCAGGCCTGATTACACAGACTGAATTCCCCTCAGACAGAAGTGGGAAGGTGACCTGCTTTGTAGTAGCTTCAAAAAATGAAAATCATTTATACCGGTGAGACACCACCTGAGACTGAAGCCTTAGTAGAGATACGAATATTGGGTCAGGCTTAGTTCAGCTGGTCTGTTGTGAGGACAGCTGAAATTCTGCAGGAATATTATAATAGTTTGTCTGAGACCTTTCTGAGATGAGATGAGATGAGATGAAATGAGATGGCATGAAATGGTCTTGTAAGAAGGCAGGGGTGAAATCCGAAACACAGTTCTGGATCTGCATGCTTGCGGTATCTGGTGCTGGTACAAGGTACTTGTGTCTGTCTCTGGGACCAACTCTGCTCCCAAACACAGCTATTGGCAGGCTGGCTAGCATTTTGCTGTGTACATTATATAATTCCCCTTATTTCCTTTTCCCCTCATGGTTCAATTTCTTCTTTTCCTTATTCTTGTCTTCTTCCTTTCTCCCCTTTTTCCCCTTTTACCTTCTCCCCACTTTCTCCTCCTTCTGGTTGATTCTCCTCCACTCCTTCATTTGTTTTTTTCCTCTCTTCTCTCATTTATTTGTTTAGAGCAAATTTTCAGATCTATAAACCCATTACAGCAAAGAGACTGTGTTGAGGCAGCCTCTGAGCCTGCAGATGTGGTGAGTCCTGGATTCCAATAACAGAACTTATTTGGAAAAAAACATTATCTGTAATGTGGAAATGGTTTGGCTTGAGGCTAAAATTTATCATCATTACCCTAATATCATCTCAAGCTTCAGCTCTGGCAGCAGCTAAAGAAAACACCAAGGCTTAATTCAGTCAGTGCAAGGAAAGAGAGACAGAGGATGGAAAATATGATTTATGATGGAAATCAATGCAATCATAATACTTTATGCTTGTAAAATTGGGCTGTTCCAACAGTGCTCATAGATTGTATAGGCAGCTCTCCATCAAAAAATCATGGCAAGATAGAATGCAGTAATATGATGATGCAGCTGGCACACAGGGATAATATTCAAGGTTTGGGGTGTGAATGGGAATGGGTTTTGTTTTGGTGGGGGTTGTTTTCCTTCCTTCCTTCTCCAGGGATCAGGCAACTTCACTCAGCTGAGGTCTGTCTCCACAGGACAATAGGAAGATGCTGTCCTGCAGCTCCCAGAGGGTGGAGGAAGGGGGAAAGGGCAGGGAAGGATGACAATCTGGAATATGAAAGGAACGCTGACTAGTTTTCCAAGTAAATGGCAAGTTCTGGCAGGAGCAGTATCCCCAGTGTAAAAGTGAAAGCAACAACGTGACTCATTCCTCTGCAGTGCGGAGTACCTCTCAGAGACCAGCTGAAGTATATTTACAAAAATTTGAATCAGGCTGTTCACCTCAGCTAAAGACAGACAAAAGTGATGAGGCCTGGGAGGTTTGTTTCTAATACAGAAAACTAAAAAGCATCTGATCTTTTAAATTTGACCAAATCATGACTCCTTTCATCCCATAAATAAAAGTTGCAGGGATTATGGACAAACTGCTGATATAAAGTTGGGTTAGCTCATATGTAGTGTAAAGAACAAGACTTTTCAAACTGTTATATGCAATTTCCCTGAACAATTCTTGAAGGATGTTCTGCACTTTGGTTGTATGGATGGGAATATACCCTTGTAGCATCACCTGGACAGGATAGCTTAGCATCCCCAGCAGCCAGGATGAGGGAATACAATAATTCTTAAAGAATGTAAAGAAAAATGCGCATTTATTTATATAATTTCATCAAAGATGAAATACATGATATCTAGGATTTGCAATTCAATGCAAACTCTGTCCAAAAGACAGTTAAAGGAGAGCACTTGCATTATTATTTTTCAATGGAATATATCTTTCCAAACAAACATGTCTTTAGTTAAGATGCTTTTGAAATGTTTTTGATATTTCCTGATATCTTGAAAAATATGTGTCTCTAAAAGTTGGGTGAAAAAAATTGGAGATTCCTTCTTAAAAATAATCAAAATTTATGATTTTGATTATATCAATTTGTGATTCCTCCCTCTTCATCTCCCTCTGCCTCTCCTCAGGCAGAGTAGATGCATGCAGTGATTTAGATCTATAGCCTCTACAGAGGAACACGTTGCAACATGAAGCTGTGATCACCACACCTTCATGGAACGAGGGTACATGCTGGAGCCCACCAGTAACTGCACACCAGAAAATCCAAACAAGGTCATGACTAACAGTGCAAGCCACTAGGAAGGCAGGCTTCCTTGTCTTTGGGGCTCACAGAAAGTTTGTTTGTAAATGTTTTAGCCAGCAAAGGCAGACTCTCCCTGTCCCTTACCAGCTCTCAGTAACTCTGTGGGAGTGACACAGTGGCCAACATTGAACAAGTTTGTGTAAGCAAGAGAAAATTGAGAGGAAGTGCTGCTTGGGGTGACTCCACACCTGAACTTTCATCAGCCATGCTGAGGAGTACCTGGTGTTACAGGGGCCTCCAGAAACATGCAGCTGCAGACAGGTTTGCATACCCAGAAGGACCATCACAATGAAAAGATCATCACTGCACAAAAGTAATGCAGTTCACCTTCCACTGCCAGGGCCAGAGCTAGGGTTACCAAGGACTTTGCCTTGTGCTGACAGGGACATCTCCATCTGTAACTTTAAATGCTCAAAGCTTTCAAGCACTGAGCTCTTTGCAGGAGTGGATAAAGAAAGAAAAGTACAAAGTAGCCTTTAGTCTATTCTTCTCCATCTCATGCACTTCCACAAGGACATTGACAGATGAGGCTCTTGTGGTGCCAGCGAACTTGTGTCCCTCTCTGATCTGAGCTTTTCAAATGAAACCAAGAGGAGGCTGGTTTTCAGCAGACATTATGTCTTACTCTTATAGATACCCTGTTAAATCCCATCGGTATCTGGCCATCATTTCTGTCACCTCCCAGCTCAGATCACACTAGTTAGTCCTCTTCCTTTTCCTCTCCCCTGCATCCACAGCTTTCGACCACTACCCCACACACCTACACACAGAGAGTGCACACACCTGTTTCACAGAGATATGCTTGTGAAGCAGGTTGTTGTCTGATGGCCTAATTTCCCTGATGGATTAACAAATGACTCTACCACCTTCTGTAATTCTATCACATTGTCTCCACACTCTTTCTTGCTTCTGGAAAAGTTTGACAGTGGTAGCGAGGGATTGGAGAGCAAAAGGTCTGCTGAATGAAGCCGAATTAAAAGTCTTGAACACCTGCAGTGTCAGTGTTGGACAGCCATCTGTCCCTCATTTGAGAGCACTGTTACTGTCTGCCATACCTGATGTTGCTTGTCCCAGACAAATGTTAAGATGCTGCATGGACTAAGTTGATGTGCAGGGCCTTGCTTTGCAAATCTGTCCTTTATTTTAAAGACAGAAAGGAAGGTATTCCACCGGTTTGTCTCCTAGCCCGTTAATGAGATCAGATTTACACTATACATTAACTCCTTTTGCTGTTTAGGAATGTTACCTCAAAATAAACCTTCTTTTTTGACTCACGTCACTTTCTACCTGCACACTGCCTAAAGTACAGAAACACCCAGACCAGGTACAAAAGTACTTCCTCTTCACAAACACATACATATATATATACATATAAAATGATATAAAATATGCTAGACTTATGCATATGCATACCTTCACACATGCACACGCATGGTTCACACACATAAGTGATGAAATTTTTCATCAGACCAATGTTCTGGGAGCAAAAAAGAGCAGTAAAAGCTTGTTTGATGCTAAATTTTTGAGCATACTGCCCAACCAAGAATAGAAGAAATAAGGATCTGATAGATCCAAACAGTTTGTACTCTACCAAAAACAGTTTAGCAAGAGAAAATCTTCAAGGGCCTTTAGAGGAGGCACAGAGAGATATAATTTTTGTTTTCCAGTATATTTCTAATTGAAAGAAAATCTGATTGTCCATCTCCTCACAGATTTATTTTTTGTTATGTCAGTTGAATTGGCAGAAGAATCACAGTTTTTGTGTAGGAGGCAGAAAAACAGATTCTATTTGCCGGTGTGCTTGAGAACCATCTTCTGCTACTTAAGCTGATAATGTTTCCTTTCTGTAATGATATTGAAACCAAGAGATCTCAAAATCCAGGAGAAATGGCTGTCACCAACTCATCTACAAATACTGTAGGGCCTTTGTTCTAAACTGGGAAAGGCATGTTGCAAAGCAAAATTTACCAGTAGTCATTGTTTTTTTCGTCTGAGGACTTACTTTACTTCTACAATCTTGTCCAGACACCAGTCAGAATCAGAGTAGGAGTAAGTGGAGAAGCTTTACCATCTTTGCCACATAAAAAGTCAAACTAGTCAATTTGACAAATCTATGGTAGTGAATCAGACCACATTCTTAGTAAATAAAAGCCCATGTCACATAACCATCACCACGTTCAGCATTCAATAGTGAAGCATGTTTACTTCTGAGCACAGTGATTAAGATTGAAGGTTCAGAGAAGCTGTTACATCTCTACATCCTTGGAGATTGATACTCAGTCATGGCAGAAAGGGGAGGAACAAGAAAGCCTCATTGGTTAATTGAGAGCCAGAGACTTTGTCAGTTTAACATTTTTCTCTACTGATGTTATGGAAGTAGAGATGATTTGAGCAGTTAATATTTCGCTTTCCATCACTTCAGTTACATATTAAAATCATTTCAGAGCAGCTCAGGAGTAGTAATCGGAAAAGCCAGAGATAAGGTGCCTCTTGCTGCCACCATAGCTCTCACAGGGATCTCTTGGGGATGAAGCAACAGCATCAACATGGCTGAGCAAAGAGGGGCATGACAGTGTTAAGAGAAGATTTTCTTGGGAGGGTATGTTTGGTTTTTTGTTGGTATAGGCAGGAAGCTTAAGATGTTGTCTTCAGGCTACAATGTGTGCCATTTTAAACACACTGCTCTTAATAAATACCGACAGCAAATCAGGACAAGAACAGACGCAAGTTGTTTCAGGCGACTTCTGTCAAGTGAACAGTAATGCGCCAGGATTAGTGGCAATCCTCTCCATATTGAAGACAGCAAGTTGCCTGCAGATGAAGTGCTCCAGGCATTGCAGTGGGTTTATCAAGGGGTCCTTGATATTCTGGAGCAGATGTGCGAGTTGCAACATTATCAGTAGCTTTTCAATTCATCTCCATCTCCTGCTGAAAACTGGGTGGCAGTAGTGGTGGGAGTGGAAGGCAGTTGTTTTTAATTCCAGATGCATCCTAAAGAACCCACATCCTAGTGGTTCCCAGACTGCTGCCTTCCCCCCATTGATACTTGCTAATGCAAGTAGACTTGCTCTTAGTAACTAAAATGTTGAAAACATGGTATTGGCAGGGCAACAGTTTGAGCCAGTGAACCATTAACTTCCGTCCCATCATTTGCAATCAAAGTCATAGTTCACCGGGGCTCAAAAAGACAATGGTAACTATCCCCAGTGTGTCACCATCCCTGCTTGTACCAAGTGTCCCTTGAGAATGCCAGCCCAGAGGACAACTTTTCTGGTATAATTCTATTAAATGTGTGCTATTATCTAAGGCACATTATTCTTCTCTCCACACTGAGAAAGAGAGTAGGTGTGGGGGTTATCTCTTTATATATGAAGAAGGCACCTCTTGCATATTCTTGAATAAGGATCTCTTTGGACTGACACTGTTGAAGTACTACCAGGTCTATTCTTCCTTTACCTTTCAGCAGCCTTATTCCATCCTGCTAGCTTAAGACTGCCTAAAAACTAGAATTTTATTAAGTTACCATGAGACAACCCTCCTAACAGAGCCAGCTGTGTTGTTTTACTAATAACACCATCAAGGCTGTTTTCCAGAAGAATCTATCTGATCACTGACATCTGGTTTGAATTACTTTGTACATTAGCACTGAGAGCTGACAGTCTCTGGGCACCTCGAAGGTCTCTTTCAGGCACAGATTGGTTTGCTTGCTAGATCCTTGCCCACAGCTGAACATCTAAACTTGTATTTCCAATCTAATTTAAAGGAAACATCCCAAGAAAAATCTGCCCCTGTAAGACCTGTAGGCTGCAAAATACTGAAAAGCCAGAAAATTAAGATAAAAGCAGCATCTCACATTCCATGGAAACCATTTCTAAAAAACCTGTCACCACTTCTGGGATTTAGCTGTGTAGAACTTCTGGCTAAGAGTTTTAAAAGAGGTAATTAACAAAATACATATTATGGTCTCTTTGAAGCTACATGGGGTCTTGCTCTAATAACTTTTGCTGCAGAAATCCTGTCTTGACCCACTTCCATCTCTAGCTCAGAAAACAAAAGTAAAGGGAATCCAGTTTAGAAGTCCTCTCTAAATTATATTCTAGCACAAAAAAAGGGTTTATGTGAACTTGGAAATCTTTCCCCTGCTCATTCTGAGTTTACAGCTAACAGGAACTTTTCTTGCCCTTTTTTTTAACCCTCTTTTTTTTTGCCTCATTAGCTTTCCAGCAAAAAATGCTGCATTATACCTGATTCTGAAAGGGCCTCTATTCTCCATGCAATTTTTATGCAGTATATAAAATAAATAACTTAATCAGACACACACCAAAAGAAGAATACAGACACACATAGAGTGAGAGACAGCAGGCACACCTGAGACTGAAGTGCATCCTGTTCATAAAGGGAGATATAGTGCTGATGGCATTTCACACTGAGGTATCCAGGGACCATCACATGGCTTGATGAGACCAAGGAAGCTCAATAGACTTTCCAAACCTAATTAGTACTTAATGATCTGGAGAGACACGGATGTCCATCACCTCTGCTTCAGCCCCTCTGTTCTTCCTCAAATTCTTAATTAACCTTTAAGGAGATGATGTGCTGATGAGTTTCCGAGGATATTGCATTGATTTTTTTTTCACACACACACATACACACTTGTACACATGCTCAGCCACATGACACACACCAGCTCACATATTAAAGAAGCTCTGGTACATTTTCTGAGCTCCAATGCGCTCCACACAAGGGCTCTGCTGATCAGTGTTTATTAATGAAGCGCTGCCTTGAAAATTGCTAATTGATGGCAACATACAGAACATTGTCTGGAATTTAACCTTATTCATCATTTAAGTATGGGGGAAACTAGAGCGTGGTGTTAATTAATAGTGTAAGAACAAAGTTGGATCGTTCTGCTGTGGATTTGAAAAACAAAATCGTAAGTGCAAAGAGAGGGAGAAAAAAAGCTGTGATTAAATATAAAACCAGAGCAAAAAACTGAGAGAAAATGGAGCCAAAGTCAGTGTCATATTCAAGATGACTCACTTTTTGGTAATAATGAAATAAAAATTTTCTTGTGAGCTTATGTAATATTTTACTCTTGTGTCATATTTAATCAACTCTGAGTTTTAACAAGCTAAGTAGAAGATGGGGGGAAGTTGCTACCCATGAAGAAATAAGATTAATAAGTTTTAAAAAGTTAATAGACATATTTTCAGATTTAAAAAAAAAAGAAAATAATCAGTGTTGGTAACTGAATTCACCAGGGGGGAAATGACAAATATAGAGTGCCTTACTTCAAGTTCACTTAAAACAATCAAAATATATGGTGATAATGTAGTGTGCAATGCTTACAGCTGCACTCTTCCAAGCTTGTCTAGATGTTTTCCATGGCTGTTTGTTCTCCAAGTCATGCGCTTGATTAGTGGAAACTTATCTATTCAGATATTCATTTAAATGCCTTATTACTACAGGGTCAACACACTGTGGTTTGAGTGTGGAATTGCCTTCCACGGGACTGTTGCCCTTGCTGAGGTAGGGCACTCAAACCACTTGAGTTTCGGCTCAAAATCTCAATGTAGAGGTTTCAGCCTGTTGTATTCGGGTAACTGGACCACAGTTATGGGCTAGTCTTCTGGTCCATGCAGGAATTTCTCTGCCACAAAGACCCTTGACCTGCCCCAGCTCATACCCAACACAAAGGATAACAGGGGGACAGCATGGACATTCCTGGCTGTGATGAAAAATCATGGCACTGTGCTCTTATAGACTAAAGTCCAGTTTCTGCCTGTGATCTGACAAAAATGTCTGTGTAGAGCGGGGGCTGAAGCCTAGCATTTCCTTGGACCTGTCTTCTTCTGCAGTTTCTGTGTTTACATCAACTTGGGGTCTTAACCCTTTAAAGAGATATTTCAGTGACTCCTAGGTTTGAAAATGTGGAGGATGGTGTGAACATGTGGTGTGCTCCCCACTCCAGAAACCCTGTCATGTAAAGAGAGAAGATGGTCTGAGGAAGGAGAGGAAATTTAAGGAAAAAAAAAAAAAGAAACACAATTATACCAAGGGAGATGTAAAAGTACTGCCAGATTTTCCTGAATTTCAGAGGAATGTTCTTCAGAGGTTAGTCCAGTCCTTTCCTTTCAGTTTAAAAGAAAAAACATGCTATTTTGAAACAAGGATAAATCCCATCTATTTTCTTTATTTTCAAAGCTCTTTTGTCCTTTTTTTCCCAGAAAGTATTCTGGATGCTTACCAAATTTCTGACTTGTCCAAGTCCCCCTAAAACTTAAATTTCAATTTACTTTTCTGTTTATTTGGAACTTATTTCTTAATTTCTGTTTGGGAAAATAAAGCATGAAATGATGAAATGTAGAGCTACACAAAGGTTATTTAACCTACGTTCATGTCCCAAATCAGGATTAGTTCTGTCTTTGTCATTCCTTGAGTCTGTAACCCTTGAGTCATTTGGCTATGGGTGACAGGAAATGGATGGTGAGGAATGCAGAGCACAGGAGATGACACCGCAGAGCATCAGGGACCATGCAGGGTGTCAGTGGCTACCAGATGCTACAGATGATGGGAAGGCAGAGATACTGTTTTGCCCAGATCTCCAAAGATGAGAAGAAAGTGCATGTGCTCTTCGAACTAAGCTCAGATTTCCTCTGATGTGATTAGTGACTGCTCATGTGCAGCACACTCTGATGGTTGGTAGTGGGAAGGTATCCAAAGGACATGGAAAGCTTCAGAGGTATCTGGACAATGTCAGAAGCAGCATGGTGTTTTGCAGAAAATACAAGAGAACATTTCCTGTTCTGCACTTCATGGCCCTTAGATGAGGTCTGATTGTGATTGTCCTGATATCACTCTACTTTGTGCTTTCGCTGAGAGCTGATTCAGTCTTTGTTGCCTCTTCTCTCATCACATGCCTAGGGGCATAAAGGACGCCCAGCCCTCCAACTAGTCATGTAAACTGACATGTAAGTCACGTAAATCAAGTCATATAAGAACAAATACCCCATCTCTCAGCCAAGAAGTGCCTAGTGTGGATGGTAAGGGTGCTTTCCTATTAGTGGCTGTTAAGTGAACTGTTTATTATTTACAAGTCAGGTGGCTTAATTGCTCTTGTGGGAGCAAAAAGCAAACAAATGTGCTATAGGCCAAGCTCATTTTGCTTCCTGTCTTATGGGTAACCTTTATTACAGAACCTGGCAGCAACTCGACAAGAAGACAGCAGCTATTTTCTGCATCTTTCGCTATTTCCTTTCTTCTACTTCTCACTGCGAAGAAAGCTTCTTTCTAGCCTGTAAAATTTTGTTTAGATGAGCAATGAGAGGGAGAATATGCTGCCTAAATCTAGGACGGTAGCTGACTAGTTAAAAAGAACAGTGGTCTTATATTTAGAAAGACTGCTCAGTGAGAGGAGGAGCAGATTTTAGTTCCAGAAAATCAAAGAAATAAATGAATAAATACGTAGAGTAAAAGGAAAGAAACCCACTTCCTCATTCTCTAGAATCTCAGTGGTTTTTGAGAGTCAGGTGAGGCCATCTAGATCACCAAAGGCAACCCAAAGCTGACAGCTTACTGACTGTGTTCTTAGCAATGCTTACACCCAGCCCTGGACTTTAGAATCTGTTTAACTGAGCAAAATAAACATGTTAATCGTGATCCTGGGGATTAGCTTGTAGTCTGCTTGAAAATCACTGCATCATTTTTGGCCACCAGAGTTACTCTTTATCAGAGCCGGTTTCACGCAGAGATTAGGAATCAGCAGGGCTCTCCAAAGTGTACTCCTCACACTCGCAGGAACTTTGGGGTCACCGATGAAGTACCTTGTAAAAAAGTTCCTGGCATGTGTGTCTGAAAGAAGCTCCTCCTGATCTACCAGGGAGAGTGTTAAATTGTGGATTGCTGCACTTGGTTCTGTTTCTTTCTTCACCCCTGTGAGGGATATGAATGTGCAGGCTCCCTTGTGTTCCCCATGCTTCTCTCTCTTCTCCATACTATCACCTGTGTGGGGTATATGACTTTTTACATCAATATTTGTTGCTTGTATTTAACACTCTTCTCTGGCAAGGGTCACTCTTCTCACCTTGATGGGAATTTGTTTCTGGGACACAAGAGGAAATCAGAACTAGTTCACTCTTACTCCAGCATGAGTCAACCCCATCAGAGAAACCCTGCAGAAGAGAGTGCTCAGCACCTGCCCAAGCTAGAGAAGCTGGAGGGTGGTGAGACACTGGCACACGTTGCCCAGAGAAACTGTGGATGCCCCATCCCTGGAAGTGTTCAAGGCCTGGTTGGATGAGGCTCTGAGCAGCACAGTCTAGTGGTAGGTGTCCCTGCCCACAGCAAGGGTGTTGTAATTAAGTGATCTTTAATGTCCCCTCCAGCCCAAACCATCCCATGATTCTGTGATTCTAAAATGCACAGTGGGATATTCATTGCCTTCCTAAGCTCAGGAGAGGTGTCCTCCCTACTTGCCCCTGTTAAATCCTGCACTACCAATCTTCACTTTTCACCTTGAGTGAGCAAGAAGTAACTTTTGATTCCATGAGTAGGTGGACTCCCAATGATGGTATCAGCATTCAGCTTTCAGCTTTCACTGGCTTAACTTAATATTTTAAAAAGGCACAAGGTCAGAATCCATTCTCAAGTAAAGAAGGGAGCACTTTGTCTTGGAAAGATGGAACATTGAAGGCTTTGTTTGTCTCCTAGACCTAGGGAAGCTGTGCACAGTGGGGATCATAGTGGAATCATGAGGCAGATGATGGCAACTCCTGTCCTGTTTTGCTAACAAATATGCTTTAATCAGATAGCACCAGTGGTGGTGAGTATAGCACTACCTGGTTTGTGCGCAGCTTTCTGGGAGACATTCTCATACTTGTTTGAGTATCTCACTTGTCTCTAGCAGGTTTTTGTTATGAAATAAGGCTTTTTCTACATATTAGAGTTAATTTTGGTAGAACACTGTCATCCCAAAAGACATTCTCTCCAACCTTCCTATTCCTTAGTGTCTTCTTCCAAAGACTAAACTTTTGCATGCCTATTAGCAAACAGCCTCAGCATCCAATTGTGCTACTTGAATGATACTATCATAAAAAATAAAAATAAGAAAGAAATAAAAAATACCCAAATCTGACTGGGAAGTCTTTTGAGAACTTTTCTCAATCCTTCTGCCTTGACATGTAATGTGTTGATTTCATTCCTTTCCTCCTCCTGTCATTTCTGTGCCTGCTTCCCCCTATCTCCCTCATTCCCTCTCCACTCATCCCTACAGGTATAAATAACCCAAAAAACACGTAGCTATGTCTGTGACACAGCCATGCTGTGTCAGTGTCTGCTGTGCCAGATTCCCCATCTGCTACCTCCCTGCCCCATGCTGCAGGTCCAACACACACTCTCTCTCATCGTGCTGAGTTGAATAAGGTGGGAGCCCATGTTTGAAACGAGGCAAAAGCTGAAGCCTTCTGCTGAATCTGAGACCTAGGTCATGACACTGAGGGTGAACAGGCAATTGTGCCTTTACAAGGGGGGACAGAATCCATTTCACAATGCAAATGCTGACTATTAATGAGTCTAATACATGCAGGTGTGAAAGTCATTGAAATAGCAATGTCCAGTGCTGCCTGCCAGTGCAGAAAGATATCTGCTTGATCTTCCTGTGACCAGGCTAAAGGCTATTGCCTTGCATAAGCCCCAAATCCACATTCATTCAATTTCCCATCTCTGTCCTGGAGTTCCTTAGAAAACGGAACATTTGCTGGAAAAAAATAAAGGAATCATTAGAAATGCTAGTCATTAACAGTGTGAACCCTCATATTCACCTGCCAAAACATCGGTAGCGACTCAGCAATGTTTTCCCTGAGCACTGACTGTTGGGTTTTTAATTACATTGTTCTATTAGAGCTGTTCAAATCAACCATTTGAGAACTGTCTGGCTGCTGTAGTAAAAAAAAAAATAATAATTTGACCTTGACATTCTCTTCCTTCTCTTTGTCCTAGTACTCTTTGGAGGCAATCATTCATACAGTATGTATCTTGTATATAGTCTGTCACTCTTCCTCCTGCAGTCCTTGTGGGATCAAAGTAGCTTTTCTGAGTGTTGAAGCTCCTTTATGCTGCCTTGATTTTACTCAGCACCTAAATACTGCTATTCCTGTGTGTGCTTTGTAAATGTTCTCATGCTGGCATTTCCTACCATGGCTCTACACCTGTGAGAGTTTGGCCATCAGGTGTGTTGCCTTCTTCATGCTTTACTACTTTGGCTATATATGTCTTTGTTAACACTTAGAGTCTGTCTGCTCTCCCATCTACTTTCATGCAATAAAGTCCCCTAATAGTCAAATGCAATAAAGTTCCAAAGTGTCAAGACTAGACCACCTGTGTAGCTTTCCTATTATCAGAATAGGTCTGCTTTTCCCTATTCCACCCCTAAGCCAGGGCTAATGAAAGGCCGATGGACAGGTTTTTAGAAGTCAAAAGACGAGTTCAAGCCAGTCTCTTGTGGCAGACCTCCCTGAGAAGTTACAGTCTTCATCTCAGCTGACATCATCTTGACAGTTAATGAGACTGTCCAAGTTTTGAAAGTGAAATGAAGATACGAGTGCACTGATCCCCAAGCCCCAAAAGATGGTTTTATAAGTAGTGGCCAATTCTGTTACCAGTCCTCCAAGATACTGCAGCTGGTAATTGAGTTTGAGCATAGAAACAGCTTATTGCAACATTATCTCTTAACAAGCGTTTAAATACCACATCAGAAACAACACAAATTGAGAGAAACTAGGTCTATAGTAAAAATGTAAACAATTTCATTTATGCTCCCTTTCCCCATCAAAAAAAATAAGTTTACAAAAACAATTATATGAGGTCCTTAAAATTTAACCATGGAATATTTTGATTCCATGGACAAATAACTGAATGCATAAATATTTATTTATACGTTAAAAGGCCACCATGCTGTGAATAGCAATTTGGGTAACTGATGCTTATATCTTTTTCCATGCCCCATAATCCTAAATTAGACTCCACGGATATGGTACATATACTAGTCTCCAGCCTTAGTGGAAAAACTGAGTTCATCATGGGAGCTTTTGCCTACAAAGCATCCTGAGAGGCTTAGTATATCTGGGGAAGCCATCTCATAGCAGAGTATGATGGCAGCATAGGAAATGAAAATACACTCCCTCTGGCAGCATATCCAGACTGAAATCTTTGGGGTGTTTGGGATTTGAAGGGGGAAAAAAAAATTCTCCATAGACATCACATTTGTTTCATGAAAAAAACATAGAGCTCAAACACTAAATTTCTCTGAAGAAACAACTTGATTTCACACTAAGTGGTGATTAAGACCCAAGAGGAGAGATTTTCTCCAGAATGCAGCCACCCACCCATCACCCAGATTTCTTTAGCCAAAGAAGTGCTATGAGGAATAAGATCATCACGACCTTGTGGAGGAGTCTCAATGAGATCCTTGTGATCATCCTGCATGGCTCCAAGTCATATGCAGGAGCAGTAGCTTCCAGTTTCCTCCACAGCCACATTCCCAAGGACAGTCAGGGAGACCACAAGGAAGATGAGCATTTTGTATAACTGCTACCCAGGTACAATATTCACACATATGGCACCCCTTGTCATCAGAATGGTGATCTATTCTTTTCATTTCTTACCAACATGAATTCAATTCTGAGTAGTGCCCCTGAGGGGAGGGAAAAAAACAAAACCCACCACAAAAATAACCTGTGCCTCTCCCATTATTATCCCTTTAGTTATCCTGTCCCCTACTGCCACAAGAGACCTGCCATTAGCAAATTCCCAAACCACTCATTTATTTCCAGGGCTGTGCTGTGAAGCCTCATTCTTCAAACACAACAAATCCAACAGCTTCATGAGTTGAGCTATTGTGGATTTTTCCCTGTGACTGCAAATGGGAATTGTCTGTACAAATAAAAGCCCAGATCTCTCTGCTATTACAAATAAAAGAGTCTGGGTGAAATATCTGCCAAGGAATATATTTTATGTGTTTTCTTTAACTGTCCATCCAAAAAGTGCTGAGTGATGGTCGGGTGCTGTTAGGAGGCACTGATAATGGCCTTACATTTATAAAGTACCATCCATCCAGATGGACTCCCAAAGTACTTTATAAACTTTACTAACTGGTTGTTCCAGCTCCACACGTCACCTTATATCTGTCCATCTGTTCACAGCTATAGCCTTACACAAAGCAGTTCTTTCACCAATAAAGGGTGGCTACTCCAGATTTGGGATGTAGCTGATGTTTAAGAGCTCACATCAGTGTGGAGTAACAATTCCATGGCTTAGCCCTTCTCTTTCACAGTTCTGTTGACTTCAGCATGAATTAAAACTGGAGAGCAGAAAATGAGGCTGCTGAGGAATCAGGTCAAAAAGAAATGAGGTGATTTTTGCGTAGTAAAGCAGAGTAAGGCACTTCATTGCCAGCAGCTGCTTAGATGTTCAAAGTTTACATAAATGTGTGGGAAAGCTCACAAGTTCACGGAAAATCTTGATTCCATATCGACCTCTGCCACAGAAATATGCAATGTCTCTGGGGAGATTACTGTTGGCAGCTTTAGACCCCCTAAGGTCCCCCTAAGCTGGATTTGGGGTGTTTGTGTAAGTTTCCTATAACAATGACCACACAGAAGACCCAGCAGCAGGGCTTCTTGTCTGGGCAGTGACATGCCCAACTAGACATCATCAGGGAATGTTGGCTCTGTAATCTCTCACTGGCTTGTTGCAAGAAATTGGCTCACATTTTCATTGCACTTTGCTACCTGGATTGTTGTAAAGTCCTGAGTTGAAACTACAATTGCTCCACCAACACAGAACTGTAAGTCAGTATTTGGGGCTAACAGTTTGCAGTTAAAATACCTAAGCAGGGAATGGTGAAGGCAGAGCCACTAAGAAGTGAGAAGGAGGCAGTGAGGAGTCTGCTGTGAGTACCTATGAGCCCCAGGGAACTGCTTCTCTCCCCAGGTGAAGTGGGAAAGTTTTATGCAGTGCTTCCTCATCCCAGAAATTGTTTAAACAAGGAGCACGCATCACTTTACACAGCCCTCTGTCAGGGCTGTTCTGTTCACATTTGGTTGGGGTTTAGATCAAAATTAGATTCTGTTAAATTCTGGTTTACATTTGGCTATAGGAGGCATTTAGATCAGACAGCCTCTGCTCTCCTGAAATATACTCAAAAAGCAACATGATCGTGACTGGTTAGGCTATGATATATTTTTTTCTTTTTAGTCCAGAAGATATGTTCAGACAACAATCTACATTTGTGTAAAATTAAGATCCATCCAGCACCCTGTAAAAAATCTAAGCTAAAAGATTAATTGTTAGTCATGATTACCATATTATTTATTGTTATTGTGTGATGTTAAGACTATGTTTGGAACAGATGGGAATCCAATTAGCTTAGTTCTGCCTTTGTCCGTTGGATGAGACATTAATTTCAGGGCCACTCTCCACCTTATCTGAATAGCTATGAGAAAAGAAATATGCTCATGGAACTTCATGGTCTTGAGCCTGTTTGTCATATATTTTGTTTTCTCATGAAAGGACACTACTGGCTGCTAAGCAACAGAATAGCTGTGTTTATATGTACATTTATCTATATATATGCACATACATACGCAGACACAGGGAGTTGTTTATTCAAGGACAAGAGTTCTCAACAGACTGGCTTTCAACTGAGAGTAATTCTATTAATTAGGGCTGCAGATACCATCCTCCTTCTGCTTCCCCCACCTTACCCCTCCTTTTCTTTCCTCTGTTGCAACTATTACTATTTTTAATTAACGTGCCAAAATGTTCACTTCCAACTATAACAAGAAAAGAGAAAGACAAAAGGGCAGAAGCAGGGAGAGGAGCTCTGGAGAGAAAGACAATTTGTTTGACTAACCCTTTCAGAAAAAGACAGGCTTGTCAATGATTTCTCTTCAGGATGGTATCCCACAGCCAGGGGAGGGAGCAGAAAAGCTTTTTAATGGGGCTTTTCTCCCAGCCAGGAATAATCATGCCTAAAGAGAAGTCTTAAAGCAACCTTCTGCTTGGAGGCAGTTCTGTTACACATCTCAGTGGTATTTCTTTTTCTCCTTTTTAACATCTCCTCCTTTTTCTTTTACCCCTATTTTTTTAAGGTGATATGAATCCTAAGTCTAGGCATTGTCTCTCAATCCATCTATATTTTTTGTGCTGTATTGATTATTAGGTTATTTCTCCACCACAAATCCCTATCCCTGGATTTTAAATGTTACAACATTTGATGTAATCCCCACACTTCAAAACTGATATTCAGACACCACAGTAAATATTTAGGGTTCAAGGTTGCCTTTCTGTTCTTCATCTTTGAAAGAGTTTGTAATTAATTGAATACTTGTGAAAGGGGAAGGTGATTAAGATGTTCATTGTAGAGAAACAGAAGTATAAAAGACAATACTGGGATTGAGATATAAACAAAACATCAGCACTGGAAAAAGTGTTGATTGAAATTGGACATGTATGAATATGGCTTTTCATACACAAATTCTATGAAATGCATGCCTTTATTGTTGCTGTTTTATTTAAGTTGAAGTTGTCTGGGTGTTGATGAAATACCAGGGGAGCTGAGTTCAGGAAAGAAAATCAGCTTTTAACTAAAAAAATAATGGCTTTGCATTTGCTAATGTTATCATTCTTCGTGGATAATATTAATAATCTAAATATTCGCCAGAAACTGGAAAATATAGTTTGCTTATTTTAGGGTTTTTTTGAATCTTTTCCTTCCTAAGCCTCCTCCCTGTCCCTTCTCGAAATATGTAGGAAAAATTAAAAGCATCAGAAACTAGTGTGTTATGAACCCCATCCTCTCCAGTTCTGAGGAGAAGTGAGTTTTTAAAGCTTCCAGCTGGCATCTACCAGCCTTTCAAGACAAGCTGCGGATCTGGAGCCTACTGCTCCAGAGGTCTCTGATTCAGACTCAGTGGTTTTGTCAAGAGGGTGGTGACTACTTTTGCACACACACAAATTGGCAGTTTTCTGAACCACTGTGCACAGAAATCCTTGACTCCTATTCATATGCATCAGGCAGTGTCTCTCATTTCAAATGACATTGGCTTATTTGACTTTCAAATGAGAAAACTAAGTATCGTGAGCAGATGAAGAGATAATCAAAACATCTTTGTTCAGGTTTTTGGAAACTGGTTTTGAAAACTGAAACTCCTGAGCCATTCTGCCAGTTCTCACAATATTTTTATCATTAAAAAAACAACAACAACGTTTGCTAATCGGTTTCCTCAGTCTCCTGCCTTTGGAGGAATGTGAATTGGTGCTGATTCACCTTAATAATAATTAAATGTAACTTATGTTTCTATCAACCCATATTTGTACAAAAACTTGAACAACATTCACTTTCAAATGAAGAAGAATTCAGAATCTGAGCTATTTCTAAGCCAATTCTCAGCACTGACAGCAAGACACTTGCAACAATGGTTACAAGAGTCACCCTTGCTTTGAAAGCATGGGTGTAAAATCAAAAGTAATATAAAAATGGCAGAAACACATAATAGAGAAAAACCTTCCTGGATCGGCAACTTTGATCCCTTGCCATTGCATGAACTTGTCAAGGTTCATCTTGAACATGATCTTGTATCTTGCTCCTCACTTTTTGGTCTAGGCTAGGTCTGCTTATTGTTGATGAGAGATAATCCTCCTTCTGATTTCTAGGCTAAATATATTCATAGATGGTCAGTCTGTTTCCTTATCCCAAAGAATTTATATTAATGACTGGCTAATTGTTAATTCAATTATTCTTTGTAATTATTCTTAACTATAAGTTGCATTTTCTCTCAGTTTTTGCATATTTGAGTTGTTATCTATGTATATTCACCCTCCAGGCTGTTTTGGTGAGTTTTGATTGATCAGCAAAATCATATGGTGAATGTGTTTCATTTTCCCAATTCAATAAGCAGACACATCTCTGTGAGAAAATGGACTACTCATCTTCTTTTCATAGCTGAATATGTCTTGGAATTTTGGGGTTTTCTTGACTATTCTTTGCTGTAGAGAATCATTTCAAAGTTCAGAGAAAGTGCACAAAATAAGTACAGAAAATGTTATAAGCAACTCAATCCTGGCCTCTGAAAAGGGAATTTACCTTTTCACACTGCTCTTGGTGTGTTATCTTCTGTAAATGTCTGCATTTCAGCAATGCCATGCACAAATTTCTTATGAATTTAGTGTACTGTAAAGTACCACAGAACATTTTGGGATGTCATTGTGGGTATAGTTTGGTTGCATCTAGACCGGTATTTTTTAAAAAGACACCAGCAAATGGAATATCCTCAAGATAATAGCATTTCATAAGGATGGGTGGATGCTTCAAGATGAGAAGGTCTACCAGCATTTCCTAAGGGATTTCAGGGTCTTTGCCAGGCAATTCCAGAACTTCAGGCCTTGTTTGCTTATGTTTTGGTTTAATTATCTGGAGTGAAAGGACATCTTTGCTTTGTATTTGAACAGTGACACATCACCTGCCCTCTCTAACCCCAGCTAACAGCATTATCTCCTCAGGTCAAGTGAGAAAGGCCAGTGCGCTTGCTGCTGTGGGTGACAGGTTCAAACCCTTATAATCATCCGTGACAGCACTTGTTATACTTCTTTTTTTATGAGAGTTTTTCAACCTCTCTCTTTCGGCTCGTTTATACTTCAAGTCTTTGGTTCGTAACTTTCATTTTACATCATTTCCCTTATCCTTCATCAGCAGTCTTGCATTTCAATGTTTGTATGGCTTGAACAATTTTCCTTCAGGATTTGACTCACATGCTCATGGTCAAATTTTTAAATCCATGGGGTTAATCTGGGTTTAATGTAAAACCAGAAGCATGTTACAGTCCAGTGCAAGCACACACACAGACCTCTGCTGCTTGGCCTCTTTTTCTCTGGCCAGCAAGCTGGAGAAAGACACACAAACACAAATGCGCACACCCTCAGGGCACAGACATATCGTGTTCCTTCAGCTCTATCTTCAGCATTATCAAAATTAACAAGTAGCCACCTTAATCCTGCTCACTCATCAAAAGCCCTCTTGTTCCTGCAGATCTGGATCCACAGCTATTGGCTTCTTATCTTGGAGGTAAAGTAAATAAAAGAAAGGCAAAGGAAAAAAAAGACACCTTTCTACTCTTGCATAAGCTTCACACCAACCTTCTTGTTATTGATAAGTGGCTTAAAGTGCTGTTTGGAAATGAAAAAGTCACCCTGGTAAGATAACCTCTGGCCTTGGCAATTCCTGGCAAATTACTGTGTATCTCTGACTGGACACAGTTTTTCTTACTTTCGGCTTAGACTGAAGCAAGCTGACACCCTGCATCACAGAGTGAGGTACCCCAGGGTAATCCCTTGCACTCACTAGTAGTGTTTTATTAATTGGTATTGGCCCTTGTCCCCAAGTTTGTCTTCTGCCATCACTTCTGGGTTTTGTTTTGACTGGTGTTTCTTCTGCCCAGAGTGGAGAGAGGCATAAAATGTGAGATTTGACATTTTCTAGCCCGGGAGGAAAGGACGTCTCAAAAGCTGCGCTGGCTGGCAGACCTACACTTGCTGGTACCTGGTCTGAGCTGCTGCATGGAGACACCAGGGAGGATGTCAGTACAGCAGAAGGAGGAGATGCTGTAGGGTATGAGGGCAGTGGAGAAATGTCATCTTTGGTGATGGCTCCTCCCAGGATAGAGTGAGAGCATGGTTGTCTTGGGAATTAATATGATGTAATCTTCCTGTGAAAAGTGAAGTTTGACCACGTGAATTAAGCCTGCTACTTTGCAGTGGGTGAGGAGATTTTGTTGCCTGTGCCACTGCTCCGTAGTTTTCCTCAGGAGGTAGTGTGTTGCATTATTGTTGCTCCTGCTGCTGTTGTTTTAATCTTTCACAGGAGATTATATAAAACAGCCTCTCCATGAACCAGAACACATCTCTGGGGAATATGATGACAGCATCCATATCTTAAAAAGCCATAAAGTAGAGACGCACTGTAGAAAGTAGTCATTCCCAGTAATAAGTGCAGTATGACATCCAGGAAAGATACCCTATTGTGACAAGTTTGAACACTAGTGCAAATCTGGAGAAAAGTACCTTTAAAACCACAGATGTTGCCATGCTTGTTATTTTAAAGGATTTTCCTCCCCTAAATTACTCCTGCAGCCGGAACAAAGCCCATTAACCCTTGGAAGACCATAGCCATTTCCTGATGTTCCCCAGCTGTGAATCGTAAAACAGATTCTTCTTGAAGCCTGCATCAAAGACATACTCCCTTAAAATAGCAGCTCCCCTGCATTTTTCAGGACTCATACTTTGGTGTACTCCAGCCCATGTGGACCCTGACCTTGATGGGTGAACAAGCTGAAAAAGGGTTTTCTTCTTTTTCAGAAGAGATTAATTTCTTGAGATTAATTTCTTGACTCAGAGATTAATTTCTTGACTATATATAGTAGATGTGAGGCCTGGTAACAGGCTTGTTTCAGGTCTTGCAGGAGCGGAGGCAGGAAGAGGGAATAACCAGAGTTCCCAGTCACAGAGGGACAGAAGCAGCCTTCAACTTTCCACTTGCAAAATGTGCTGCAACTCAGAACAAGATGCTCATTAGGTATTTCTGGATTCATATCTGGAGGTACAATCCTGCTGCATCACCCATGCTGCAGCCTACAAGATGGAGTGGGAAAGAGTTTCCTTGCTGTGCGACTCCGCTAATCTGTCAGAAGAATTCAGGCCACTGAGCTTTAACTACATCGAGCCACACTTTCAGAGCTGAAATGCCACCTATATCCCTGCAGCTAGTCAGTGAAAGAACAAGAGACTCCCAAGCATGATTGAAACTGCCTGAGAAAGGTGACATGCAGGATCCTGTTTAGAGCAAGTGAATGGAAAGCCCTGGGCACAGTGCAGGTCAGCCTCTCCAAATATGATGCTGTCTGCCTCAGTTTCCCCTCTCTGATCAGTGTGCAAATTGTGCCAGCAGCCACTGCCCTCAGTTAGGTTTTATTAATGAACTCCAGGACCAATAAGTCAATAGATCCCAGAGAAGTGTCACTATTACAACCCTCTATGACAAGCGAAAGTACATTCCCAAGCAGGGACAGTGTGGAAGGCCTAATGAACATTAAGCAGAGCACTTGTTCAGCACTGGCTTTGTCGCTGCTGGGCAGCCTTGTCCTGACAGAGCTCCTGTCCAACCAGGGACATACATCCATTCATCATTAGTCCTAATGCAAGCTTGGGAGTTTTAAAGCCAGGGCTAAATCAGACCATCTTAATTTGCAGGCTTAATGCATTGCATATTATCCATATCCTTCCTATGGGATTTATCTTGATTAAGTGCTAATTTGTAACTGGTGGTATACCCAATGAAGTGACTGATGAGGAGGGTGCCTGGGTTGAGAGTCTGTGTTTTGGCAGCAGTGCAGACTGGAGATGGAAACTGCTGTTCCCACTGCAGACACTCAGGCAGGCAGCACATTTTACGCCCATACCGATCAGCTTCATAGGCAAAGTGTCCAGAAGGGTTTACCTTGGGTTATTCTTCAGCTGTGATGGAAGCCGGACGTCTGCAGTGGGAGAGACGACCAGCCCTTGAAAAGCTTTTGGCTGTACTTAAAATGTCAATCCCCATGCTGTTTTATAGCCCTGTGTGGGCAGAGCAGCACAGGTCAGAGCAGGCGCAGATGCTTCAGGTAACCAAGTGCAGGCAGGTCTTCACACGTCCCGACTGACACATCTTTGGTTGCCTGTTGGGCTCCTCCTGTCTGTGCCCACAGCTGAGCTGCCTGCACCATCCCCTGCAGTCACACCCCGCCCAGCCCCTACCTGTCTCATTGCTTCCACTCAGCGTCCACCAAGAACCAGCTGGAGTAAAATGTTCAGTGGGTGAGACCGTTTTAGACTTCTGTCACAGCCCTGATTTGACCACAAAAACTGGCATAACCTAAGAGCAATATAAAAAAGTCTCTTTGAGATGGGCAGAGCTTTTCCAAGAGCTGGGAAGCTCCTGTTTCAGGAGTTTTATTTGTTGACCTTCATTTTGGAATCAGAAACAGGCTTTCCACTTTTACCAGACACACCAAATCTCAGATCAATCTGTATCAACATGTAAATTTTACAGGGTTTGAGAAGTGACCTTTAAGCAGAAATGGGTTCTCAACTTTTGCTATCACAACATTGGCCTTTTATTGAAATAAAAGCCTTTATGTCATCTAGCACTTTGGTATCTGAAACTGTGTCTGATTCTCTAACCACCTGCCTGCCCCCCACCTCCCAAATCATAAATATACACTGAATATATGCCTTAAACAAATCTTATATACAGAAACACACATACAGAATTTTGGTCAAGCTGTTTCATAGTAGTATTTTACAGAAGACTGAAATGAAACTTCACTCAAATTTCTCTGATGTGGTAATAGCAAACCCAGGGAAAAGTTTTAATTTATGTTTTATGCTGTACAGAGATGTTCCCAAATAACATTTCTCCTTTTAACTCTTTTTCCTAATGTTGAAAATAGTGGACAGTTTCTCAGCTGATGGGTATTGCTTTCTTTTACTTGAGTAACTAATGACAGCATTTGAAGAGGAAGGGGGGCTTTGTGTAAAAAAGAAGTTAATTAATTTCGGGAATTTTAATCTCTTTTCTTTTGTACCAAACTATAAAACAAAAATTCTTCGGGAGCCAGAACATGTACCTCCAGTAATCGAAAGAGAGGCAAGGATCTGACTAATAGATATTACGTTCCATTATATGGTCTTGAAGTCAATAAACATTAGGTTACCTTCATGCAGTGAAAAAAGACCAGATTTATTAAAAAATCTTATCTGGAGGGTTTGCATTTCAATAGGATGTGAATTTGCATATTTTAACAATAACCTCCCATCATTCTGTCTGATCTGTGCTCAGTTGGCCATACAGATCACTTTATCTTGAATAGATTATCACCGGTTTAATAAACCCTTCATAATATGCAGGTATAACAATGGTACTTCATTGGATAAAGAAGGTATTAAAGTTCTTTTTCTGGAAATAGGGGTGGCCCAGCTAGTGATTAACTTTATACCTCTGTACATCCCTGTGCTGAATACCGATTGAAGGAGAGTATTCCCATTATTCACATTCAAAATGGACCAGCTCTTCAGAGCTTCTGTTAACTCCTCCCTGCCCATGGCAGCTGTGTAGAGGTGGTAGTTAAAAAAGCAGAGGCTTCCAGGGGTGTTATCTCCAGCAGTGGCCACTACCTGGAACATCAGGAAAAGCTGACATTCTTCCCCCAGGCTGGGTCTCTCATGTGTGCAGGATGATCAGTGCCAAGATGTCTCATGAAGGAGGCACCATCTCACTGCTAGCTGGAATTAGGGTCAATGCATTGCTCCAAAAAGGCTTTTAGGCAAAAAATCTTAGATAACCTGTTTTCAGTTAAAAATCAGCATTATTCTTCCTTGTCTCCTCTCACAAGCTGTTACTAACTCGCCATTTCAACTTTCCACACAGAATTTAATTTTTCACTGTTTGCCCTTTAAAAGGGATGAGTCCATCCCACAGCTCCCGTGTCCCAGATTGTCATCTCAAAATGTTTGGTTGGGAGAAGAACACTCAGACTCTCGGCAGGAACACCAAGGAGTCTCTGCCAAACCACAGGGCTGCCTTTTGCCTCCTGCAGTTTCCACGGAGACAGACTATTATTTACATATGCCTGCAGTTCCAGACTCCTGACCACCCTTCTCATGAGACACAGGGCAGAGCATTAGTACCAGCGCAGCAGTGACGGGGGCAAATATAATTTTCATGTTGTTCTGCAATTTTTGATTTCTTCATTTTTGTTACTTTGTTGACATTTGCACCCTGACTTGAAAAAAACCTGGTACACTTTCTCTCCAGGGTACCCAGTACAAAGCAGGCAGCTGTGAATGTTAACTGTGCACACACACAGCTTAGACAACCCGCAGGCTACTGTGGCATTAAGCCCGAGCTTGTAGACCTTAATGAGAGATAATGTTTGCTCAGGACCAGCTCTGTGGTCATGCAGCCTTGGGATCTGGGCTGCCTCACATCTGACTAGCTGGGAGCACAGGAATAATGAATTTAGGGGCTGAGTCTGCATGCATGTATGAGAAATAGAGAGTATGTCACACACACATTCCCCAAGACACTCGTGGGAGCAACTAGAACTTTTCACACTCTCTCCCTCCCCTGTTTTCTTTTTCTCCACTCAAGCTGTGTTCATGCTCGCTTTTCCAAAGCTCCCATCAGGAGATTTTTGCTTCACAAGAGCCAACATGCCATTGTGCTGCCTGATAGTGGGAGCACAGCAAGACTAGTGAATAATGGAAAGTTATTGACCTATAATAACCTGGCATTATTGACCATAAATGATTTAGTTAAAGTGCGTACACACACACACACACATGCACACACCATCTCACAAGAAGCTGAATTCTGAATTTCCTTTGTTCAGCACCAGGTCAATGGAGCTTGTCACGGGGGCATTTTGGACTGGCATGAAATTAATGTTAATCAAAACACCTCTGAGGATCCCCTAAATAAGATTATTGTGGGGAACGAGCACAATACCTGGAGTCTAAAGCAGATTGTCCTGGGTCTATACTTGAGGCTCCATGAGAGCACAAACCTTTCATGAACTTCAGCAGAGTTCACAGATTTAAAGGCTGAAGAGGACAATTTTCATTAAGCAGCTTGACCCCCGCCATAAGGCAGTCTAGAGACTAACTAGCAGGACCAATAACCTGCCACCAAACCAGAGCACAACATTTAGGGAGAGGAAAAACATCCACTTTTGATGTCAGACTTCCCAATTTCCTATTATTTTCTCTTTCTGCTGAGCCAGCTGTTCCCCTCCAGAATGCTGACATCAGGCCCTTTGGAGTCACAAAGTGTCAGTCACCCTTCTGGAAAACATACTCAGGGCTCATGGGTGGGCTCAGGCACCCCTCTGGATCCACAAGGTCAGGCACCACCCCCCACCTGCCCTGATGAGAACCCAAAACCCCTGTGTCTGAATGGAGGCCTGTGAAAGTGCAGGTGTCTGAGGTGGTGAGCTTGGCTGGGTCAGATGAAGATGTGAGCAAGTACATGTTTAGCTGAGCCAGATTTCTGAACCAGGCATAACCCCAGTCACTTGCACAATTGCCATGTGCCCTCCTAAGATGTCCGTGTTTGTGTCAGCATCTGAATTTTGTGCCTGGCCCTTATTATGGAAAGCTCCTGCCCAGCTTTTGACAGGTGAAACTTTGCAGCTCAGACCTGTTCCTGATTATCTATCAGTGCTCTTCAAACAGGCATAAAAGCTTCTCATGAGCTTTGCGGGTGCTGTTCTTTATACACAAAATAGCCACGCCCACTGTGCCTGGCTTTCTTTGTTTTCTCAGGGTCAGATGGATGAAAGGAAGGATTGCTTTGGTTTAAGATTTGCCTGACTGGGAGCTCTTGAGAGAGGATGCAAGAATAAAATTTTAACTCTCAGTGGCACTGACCTGTGGTAAGGAAACAGCTATGAATTGGCATTTAAAGCACCAAAAAGTGTCACGATGCAGGGATTCTTTCCCTTGCTTTTCCAAGATCAGGGCAATATTCTAGTGACTCCAGCAGGCAATGGAATCACCTGGAGCCGCTCCTGCAGTCAAAAATCCCTGCAGACAGGCAGTCACTGAAGTCAGAGGTGTGATCCAGTCTGTGTACTGAAGTAACTAACTTTTGAGTACATTTTAAGTACCTAATGAAACAGGCTTCCCGGAGTAAATCCTTAATTTCTCCATCTAGGAAATTGGGTTTGCATAATTTAGTTGTTTAAATTTAGGCAGCCAAGAGCTCCCTCTGGAGGTCTCCAAGCAGCCCGTTCCTCTGCATGGGCACGACCAGGCACTTGCTTCAGAAAGGCAATTTCAAGATCTACCTGTGACTTCAGCACAAGCTAATTCTTTCCATTCAGGAAATAGGCTCTCCCCCAAATTTTCCAATTTTTCCTCTAGTACTAGACCTAAGCTAGGGTGTAAGGCCAGCTGGAAATTTCTGAATTTCTCCCTGTAGTCAATCAAGGCACGTGATATCCTAAGGTAGAACTGCTTGTCACAGTGAGCAGTGGCAGCAGCATAGTGCCTTATCTGTATGTGTGCACCATCACACACCTCTGCGCACCCCCGAGACCAGCCCAAAATACCTGACTGTACTAGGATGTGAACCAGCCCACAAGTTTTTCAAGGGGGACAGAAACAGGGCTACTGACCTCCTAATTCCCTCATGGAATAAAACTGTATCTGGAAATGTTCAGCCTAAACACTGGGAAAATATTTTTCACTGAGTGGGTGTCTGGTCTCTGGGACAGGCTCAAAAGAGCACCAAGACTGTCATAGTTAAAGGAGCATCTAAACAATGTTCCAAGTCATATAGACGAGTGTTAGGTACACTACAATGATCATTATATGCCACTTACAACTCGAGATTTTTCATGATTCCATGGCTTTCAGCTCAGTCCTTCCTCTCTGTGTAAGGGACTGTAGTACCAGCATTATCTGTGCCTTGGTACCATGGATCCATAGAGCTTCTAACAAGTATAAATTCCCCTTTGCACACACCCCATTTAATCAAAACCTTGCTGGTTTAAGCAGTCTGTTTTATTAAATTACCAACCTATGAAGCCATTAACTCAATTAGAAGCAGCAGTTCTGTAGTCTTCAACAACCAAGGGGTAATATTGCCATGATAGACGTTATGCAGGTATGACACGTTACAATAACAGCGAGAGCTCATATAGCATCTTAAAACTTCACAATTTTGTAGGAATAGTATCTAATTATTCCTCACAATGGGCCCTAAAGGTAAAGATTACTGTCTAACCCCTCTTTCCATGGAGGAAACTTAGTGGGGAAGGAGGTGATAAGTAATAGACTTCAGAAAACTGTACAAGGCCATAAAATTCCAGTCTGCATTCACAGTAAGAAGGTTCCCCAAATTGCTGCTTTCCTTCAGAGCAAATCAACACCAAGTGACCATTTTCTCCCTTTCTTGTCTCCATATTGTAATGTGTAATGGGTTGAGTTAATTGTAAAAAAATTTTCTTTTTGGAAGGTGTAGGAGTAGGAGTGTATAAAGTATTACTAAGAGCTAATATTTAAAGTAAATAATACAGAAATAAGGATGATGAATAGGAAAAAGAGATGGACTTGATTTGAATTTGAAAAAGAAGTGACAGATTTAGGATCAGTATATTTTTTAGCAAAATACTGAGAGAAAAAAAAGCTGAAAACCGTGAAAATCAAATAATGTTTCTCATAATTAGCATTGCCAACCACAAAGATTCATCAGCCATAAATTGTCTCAATCCTGCATGATAAAACAACATAAATAAGAGAAAAAATATTTTCACATTTTTGTTTTCTTTGAATGATATTTTAAGCATTAAGGATTTTCTTTTATTCTGGAAATAAAATTCTAGTTAAAAAGTTGCTCATGTCCAGAAGTTGAAGATTTAAGGAAAACACCATATGTCAGGAGACTGATGGTAAAGCTCCAAAAGCTAAAAGCTCTGGCAGTGCTTGTAAGCAGGGCTAGATCAGGGCTACCTTTAAAGGCAGAGAGGTTTTCATTTTACCCTTATTCAAAGAATTAATTAGTAGTTTATTTAACGTAGATGATAAAAAAAAAAAAGCCCTATGATTGTTCTCAGTGGTGATGGCTCCATTTTATCTACTTTCATATTTACACCATGTAGCACCCAATTCACACTGCAGAGAGAGAAAGTACAGTCTGGCCCAAATTTTCAAATATGCTCAGCACCCAGTGGACCAAAATCTTTTAATTATCTGTCTGTGCATTTGAGAACATCCTGCATTTGAAACAGAAGGCTTCTTAAGTAGTGTGATTTCTTGCTTGGTTTCCCCCTCTGCAATTTTTTTTGCTCTCAGCATCACATCTCAAGACTATTTCTGCGCTGTGATTTTGGACAGATCCTGCTAGGAAGCACAAGCCTTGTCCTCCTCCGAGCTGGTTCAGACATGTCAGTGTTGCTTAGGCTTGCTACCCATCTACCCAGGAGCTGCAGAGCCCAGGAGCTCAGACACACACGCTGCAAAAGGTTAATAGCCACAGCTGCCAGAAAGTTTATAGCTGAACTTCTCCTGTCTCTGCAAAACGCTCCCTCCTCAGTCACAGCACAAGGAGGGTAAGGAGGGAGGAGGGTGCTGCTGGATGCAGTTCCTAGTGAGGCCCCTCCACGTTGCTCCTTCCAACTTAATCCAAGCTGAACATTCTGTGCGAGCGAGTAAGGGGGTCAAGATTGCAAGTAAGTGGGAATGGGGGTGATGAGGAAGGGAGAAAATAACTTTAAATAACTTGGAGCTATTGGCTGTGATGCCAGAGGTGGCACGTTGCTTCCGGCCACTAACACATGTGGACAGGTGAACCTTTACACCAAATCAATCATCATATTTATTCTAATTGTATCGTAATAGTCCCCCAGGAGCTCAGTTCAAATGAGCTTGACATTATTAAAATTTTAATGCCCAGTTTTCATAGCTGAATGAATATTTAAAGGGTATGTCCCAGGCTTAAGTTATGATGATGAAGAAATTAATGAAATGTCTTGTTTAATGCTTTGGTACATGTTGATGCAGAAAAAAAAAAAAAAAAAAAAAAAAGAAAAGGAAAGAAAAAGGAAAAAAAAGTGGTTTTTCAAGGCAGAAAGAAAGAAAGGCAATATTTAGGCATAATTAGAGGAGGAGTACATCAGTGATGCATTAGTATCAGATATCAGTTTTGTTGGATAGGTCTCAACAGAGGGCAAATATTTGTCATTCGCCCGGGGGGAAGTCAGGGTGCAGTCAGGGATCAGAAGAGAAGCAGCTCCACACGAATGACAGACCAGAAACCAATCTCTGGGAGTCTTTGACCACATCTCTACATAGTGGAATGAGCTTGCTAGCCTTTGTTGCCTAGAACAGAGAAAGAAAATCACCTTTGTTACCCAACCAGCGTGTTTGTTTATTTTAAGTACCCAGATCAACTTTGAAGGATGGCATAATTAATCAGCAAGACTCATCAGTCTGGTAATTATGTTACAGATAATTGTCAAAACATAGGACCAGATGATACCAGTCATACATAGATGGGAGTGAGAGGTAGCACCTTTTGCACTGGGGGGCCTGATACAGCCTGAAATTGGTACAGAGAATTGCACTGGCAGTCTGGAGTCTGGAATGATTGTGGGGTTTTGTTTCTGTGTTTGTGTTTGGGGTTTTTTCAAGCCTTCCATCCTTTTCCCAATTCAAGAAATATTTCAGAATCTATGGATTTCTGGTTTTCCCCTTTTTGAAGGCTCTACTAAAATCTGAAAGGTTTCATCTTGTGCTTATTCCTTTACTGATGGAAACTGAGGACTAACTTGAGCATTTGGATGGGTTAAAATCACACCCCATGTGCATTTCCTAGCTGTGACGGAGGGCAGAAGAAAAAGGTAATACTCTAAGTCCCTTGACAGACGATTTTCTCTAAAGGGACATTATCAAGATTAGGATAATCTTATTCTTCCTCTGAGTCTTTCCTTGTTTGTTTTCTCTTTTGTAAAACTATTTTTTATTTTAGTTTTGCAAGCTCAGGAGCCACAGCCCTGATCCAATACACAGCTAAAGGGGCTTATCATCAGGACAAAGCGTTCACACATCTAATTTGAGGTGTGATTTCAAACCAGCTTAGACAAGTCAGTGGCATGGCTGCTGGGGGTTCTTCTGCTCAAGTGGACCTTGTTTCACACTGTCCGGAAAAAAAATTAAATTTTATTTGTTTGTTAATAGAACTGAAAGGAGAGCACAACCATAACACCTGCATAGGATAGGGATACACCTGGAGAAGGAAACTCTTGTGCTTCAGAAATGCCAGAGTATTCTACATGGAATAGATTTAGATCTGGGCCTCCTGTGGTTCAGAGCTGAGGTAATGGACTGCTGTCTGTTATACTGCTGTCTGTTACACTGCAGAAAGCAGGTGACTTTAACATTTAACCTTTGGAAAAAAGGGAAATTAGGGTGGAAGGAAGAGAGTGAACACAGCAACCTTGAAAGCAGGACCAGTGGTGGGGGAAAAACATTTTCTGGCTCAGGATGGGTCTAGCCCAGCACCAAGGAAAACCCTGCTTGCAATCTTAACCTGATGAGAGCGTTTTTCGGTTCTTGGGGAGGCTCTGAAGCTACCTGCACATTTAGTTCAGTGACAGAGCCTGTATTTCATGGTCCTGGCAGTGGGTGAAAGCAGCTAGTTAATTTACACAGCTTACTCAGTTGTTTGTTAAATGGCAGTGCTGTGGAAAGCATTTCTCCACAAGCAAAAGGGCTGGCTGTGGTTCTTATCTTTGTGGCCAGGCATACAAAGCTACAAGCACAGAAGGTCTAATCTTCTTGGATGGATGGTGGCCAAGGTCTTTTTGCACTCAAAGCACTGAAGTCAGTGGAGCTTGGCCTTGCCTAAAGTCTGCAGAGTCAAGCCAACCAGCCATTAGTGGCAAAGGCAACGTTTGGGTCTTGCTTCAGAAGAAGAGATAAAGCCTAGAGGGGGAAGAGCACAGCAGGAAAGTTCCAATAGCCAGAGGTCATGGGCTCAGGATAAGGGAGAGACAAGAGCAGATGTTCATCTCCTAGTGAGGGAACAAGGGTTATGTCTACAGTGCCTTTAGGGATACAACTGTCTCTCTGACATGATTTCTGCCCTGCCCATGTCCATGCTGAGGAGTCCTCTGGCCTCTGTGTGACCATGGTGTGCCCCACATGCAGGAAACACCCCACCTGCCCAACAGACAGCAGCAGAACAACACCAAGAGCACCTATGGGACCACTGGGGTGTGAGGTCTGAGGAGAGGCTTTCAGCTGGGAGGTGCAGAGAGAGAGAGATCCACAACCAAAAACACCTTAGCTGACCATGCACTGCAAAACCCATGCAGGATCCTCAACACATGTTCTCATCACTCATTTAAATGCTGTGATGCCTTGTACATGCATTTAGCCATCAGCAGAGTAACGATCCATGCTTGTTAGTGGAAGACTGTCTTTGCCGTATCCATATGGACTGCCTTCATATTCTGGGGGAAATAGAGTGCTCATCCTGGAGGAAAGGAGGCTCAAGGGAGACCTTATCACTCTCTAAAACTACCCAGAAGGGCATCATTGCCATGTGGAGGTTGATCTCTTCTCCCAGGAGAGGAGATGACAGGAAACGACAGGACAAGAGGAAATTATCTAAGTTATGCTAGTGGAGGTTAAAGTTGGATATTTCCTAATATTTCTTCACCAAAAGGGTGGTCAATTATAGCAACAGACTGCCAAGGGAAGTGATGGAGCCATTATGACTGGAATTATTCAAAAACCTGTAGATGGAACATTTTGGGGGCATGGTTTAGTGATGGACTTGTCAGTGTTGTATTAACAGTTGAATTTGGTGATCCTAGAAGTCTTCTCCAACATTAATGATTCCATCATTCTATGACTATGCTGTTGCTCAGCTTTGAAGGAGTTTGGGATCACAGTGTCTAGGCTGAAAGAGAATGACGTCTCTTTCTACTTAATATATGCTATTTTGGCTAATAGAAAAGTTAGGGATAGAGAAGAATGATTTTTGATAGAAGGTTTATGGGCACATTTTAAAATTGTGTGCAAATTATCTTGAAATAAACTCAAAAGGGAAATTAGAAGAATGATGGGATTGTGGAAGAACTTTTCCTTACTGATACTAAGGAAGAAGGGAGGAAAGGAGAGCAAAAGACTGACTTAGTTTTATATTAGGATTTGATGTGTTTATGAACAGAATTTCACATTGTGATTGCTCATCATATCAGCAGGGAATGAGATTTAATGAGCAGAATGTTCATTCAAGAATTATACCTCTGCTGTCAGGATACACATAGAAATAAACCCTTTTATGTAGCTTAGCATGACCAGAGGGCCAGTCCTGGAGCTCTCTACATGCTTGAGTATACTCACTAAATGTTCAGGGACTTGTCACTCATGTGAGGGCTCTGGGGCTACAGCTGCATTTTCAAAAGTCACCATCCACAAGGTACTCTTCTTTTCTGGGAAAGAAAGGTCAAGTGCAGAAGCCAAACAACATCCATGAGTGCAATAAACACCCACCTGGGTCATCAGGGCATCATCTTCTTTCTTTAGTCACTAGGGTACTTTGTGGCAGCACAGTCTAGTGAGTGAAAATAAACCTATCGAATACCATTTTTACACTGTGACTGCCCACAATTTTAGGGAATCTCCTGCTGTCTCTGTCACATGCAGATTTGTATATGAAACAATATTTATAAGATGTAAATACTAAAAAAAAAAAAAAAAAAGAAAAAAAAGAGCAGCCCTCCCTCTCTCATTTTGGAAAATGAGGCTTCCCTCCAAACATCCTGTTTTGTCCTCAAACACGCTGAAGACTGAGCTCTCCCTTTACCCTATCCCACTTCATTTAAAACCAGAGACACCATAGGATTGAATACTCCATGCTCAGCTACCCCAGGAACAAACCAAATGGTTTGTTGTATTGGAAAGGCTCTAGTTACCTATTAACAAGATTAGCAGTTTCTTCAAACTCAAGTCTAAACTGTTCTGTGAGGAATAAGTTTTGTATTGAAGCCACAGACTTGTGCACGTGAGTATGAACTGAACTAAAGCCCCTCTAGGTTCATCTGTACACAGGAGGAAAGGAGAAAGATGAATCAATAGTTAGACAGATGGGTTATAATGTGTTTTATATGATAGATAGAAAATACTCTCAGAGAGCAGGGATGGCCGGTAGCAATCATTCTCAGGGGTAGGCACCAGAGCATTGACTGATTTGGAAAGGTCAGACCTTTCAATGGGGTTTTTTCATATTTCACACATTACCATTTCAGGTCTTCTCCCCTGTTTGTGCGCATATCGATTGCACATATCTCAACAGGTGGGGAAGAAGAGTGGCAGGGAGGAATTAAGACTCCTTAACCAAGATGAGGTTTGGGATAGTCATTTCAGAGGCAATGCATTACCAGCAAGGTAAACCTATGTGATTTAGTTTGGGCTTTTTTTAAACAAACTTTCTAAAATACTTCCTTTCCTTACTCTTTCATTAATCCAACATTGTAGCAATTCAGAGTGCCCGCAGTAAATGTGGTTAATGTGTAATTACACATCAATCTATGCAAACACAGCACTTACCTCTATTCCCACGGGGACAGGTTTTTGCTCTATGCATTACAGCTGAAATAGACAAACAACGGGAGTCTCCTTGTGTAGCTAACCTGTGGTGAAGAAACCTTCCTGATCCTGTAGCATTTGGAGAAACTTCCCTGAGCTGAGCATCTGAGCCCTTTGTTTTTTTTCTTCAGAGAAAGGAGATTGCTTTGGATTCATGCTTATGGCTATCTAGTTTAGATCACTGTAATTCAATTATGTCACTCAGAATTAGGTACAGAGTGATTTACTCGAACCTTGCAATTACACATACACAATTCAATTGTAGGTGATTTTCTTGGATTTTCCAACTTTGACACTGATATACTTTGCATTTCCTTAGGGCCTTCTATCAGGGCAGATTTTGTTCAATGCTTTAAAAATTATGACCCACTCCTACAAACACATGCCTGCCAATACCTTTGCTCATATAAATAGCTGTATTGAATTCAGAGGAATTACTATTGTGCACATGGCAGACTCAAAAAAGACTCATGGCAGACTCAGTTGGCAGAAATGGTAAAATGAAATTTCTCTTAGTGTTCTGGGGAGAGATTTTAAGCAGAAAAACTTGTCCCACTAATGAAATACATCGTGAACATATTTTCTGAAAATTTCAGAGCAGGTAGTAAACTATTCCTTGCTCCAATTAACATCTGAGCTATGTCATGAGAACATCAAGATCTACATAGTATTTTTAGAGAAGAAGTTGTTTTGGGAGGGATTTTTTTTTTCCATGAAGCTAACCAGCAGCTACAGAGATGCAGGAGTGCCCAATAAACATTTGCTAAGACCTGCTAGCTTGCATCCTTCATGATTAAGTCACAGCTGAGTTTCATCATTGATTTAGGAGACTGATGCCTGAACAATACCAAACACAGCATCAGTGAGCATGAAGAGTTTATTTGCCATTATATCTGTCCACATAATTCAAGCATAGAAGTGACTGGTTGATTGGTTGGTTGGTTGGTTGGTTGGTGGTTTAAAACCAGAATTTAGATACCTTTTTTTTTTTCATCAACCACCTTCATAGTACATGAAGTATCTTTATCTTCATTATGTAGAATGAAAAGTTGAGAAAGAGGCAGATATAACGATGTGTACAAAATCACCCAGAAACCCAGTAGAGAGCTGGAAACAGGCCTTGCCAGAGGTTAGCACCTCTACTTTTTTTACACTCTTTGGAAAATTCCAGAAACATGGGCAGCAGAAATCCTTTCATCATGGTTTTTGATGGAAACCAAAGCCCCCAATATGTTCTCAAGGAGTCTTCCATTTTTAAGACCTCTAAGGATGGTAGAAAGTTTATTATTATTATTACTATTATTTAGATGATCACCAGGATAGTCTTCCATGGTCCTATAAAACACACAAGATCTACAATAACCTTTTATCTACTGAAGTGACATAATCCTTAAGCACAACCAGCAGATTATCTCCAACATACCTCTCTTTTGCTTGGTCGTGATCTTCCTAACTATTAGGGGCTTTTAATTCATCTTTAGTACTCTCCTCATTTTCCCTTTTTCTTCCTGTCTCAGAGTACATATTAAGCTATTTAGATATCTCCGTATTTTGAGGGGTTTTTTTTCCATTTCTTCTTTTTTTTATCTCTGTATTTGTCCATTCTCAAGTAGAGTTTTAGATCTACTTAAAAACACAAGGTACATTGATGAGCAATGAAAAAGTGGGTGAGACAAGAAGGAAAAGGGTAGTAGGAAGAGTGAGAGGAAGAAAGATGGAGACAGTGAGAAATCCACTGTCTCTACTTCCTGGTCTTCTTTCCCAGGTGATCCTTCTACCTGCTCTAAATTAATATCAAAGCCAGAGGGAGCAGAAAAAGGTTGGTGGGGGAAAAAAACGACAACCTTAGGAAAAGAAAAATCATGATGCAGAAAAGCGTCTGTCCCCTGTCTAATTCCTGCAGAGGCCTGTAGCTGATGGTGCTGAGAAAAATACAGCAGCAAGCTCTGACATTTCATTTCTGTGGAGAATTGAAAAAGGGCTTGCTATAATTCATCGCTTCTTGTAACTCAAACCCTTTTTGACAGGGGTACCTGCGCTGTCTTTTAACAGTGGCACCACAGTGGCTGTAATTGGACATGAAAAATGATGTTGTGTTTCTACTTGCTGGGGGAATGGGGGTGTGGGTAGGTGGGTCAGTGGCAATTTGGTGTGAGATGGTGACATCTGGCATAATTTGGATAGGTTGGTTTTTTTGGCAAAAAAAGAGGAAGGACAACCCAAGATGAAGGGTATGAGGCGTAGTAAGTATGATCACCTTGCCTAAGGTTTGCAATGGTTGTAATAAAGGTAGAATTCAGCAGAGATGAGCATGCAAAGAATCACAGGAAAATGAGAAATGTGATGCACATGAAGTTCTAACTTCACCACCAACACAAATATTTATGGCATTTGTGGGAAAAGAACATACAACTTCTCTTCCTGAAATGGGCCTATTCACAGCTGCAGAGGTGCTTCTTCCCAGTACAGATAGGGACAGGTTTTTCCTAACTGGGAACAAAGTTGTGAATAAAATTCTGGTGTGCCATCGTTTTGCCACGTCTTTGAAGACTGTGCCTATATATGTAACCAGAGAAACAAATTAAATTGTGTGGCTCTTGCCTAAATCTTTGTGTCTCAGTGGTCCTCAGCACATCTTTGCTACAAAATTGTTGTTGAGCAAAGCACTTCAAAGCAATTTTTGGCCAGTTGAGACTCTGAATCATGAATGAGGATAAACATTGTCCTGATTTATACTGGTTTTATAACTATAGACCATTCTGGTACCATAAAGTCAGACATCTCCATATTATGGAGAGAATAAAAAATTTTAGTCAGGTCTTAAAGGATGGTAGAGAATTTAAAGGGGGTATAAATGTTTTTGAGATTAACAAATGGTAAAACAGTTTACTTCTTTCACATCCAATAGGGATGACACAGAACAAGAAACCTTGACCATATTTCAAATGGGAGCACAAAGAGCATCCATGAGCAGAGGAAAGAAGGACCACTGAAAGGACAGGAGTGCAGCACATCCTAAAGGAAAGCCTAACAGAGTCCACTCACTCCATCTACCAGTCAGATGTTGGGCCAGCCCGCCCTAGGTCTTCTCCCATGTAGCCAAATCCCTTTTGAAGCCTTCCAGTAACAAGGGTTCAGTTACACCTTACAGCCACATCTGTAATTCCACAGATCCCAGGTGGATTTCCTGATAGTATTAATCAGATTTTTTGTCTTGCAAATATTCTTTCTCCTGTCACACTCTCAGGGTCCACTGAGACAGGACAGATATTGAAGATGTCCATATCAGTATTTCCTCAAACATTCTTCAGAAGGCTGGATTTTGGAGTATAAAATTTGGTTTCATTCTACTAAACTTATGGCCATTTCCAGATAAAGAATAAGCAGTGAATTTGAATATCTGAATTCCCTTCTCCCCAAGAAGGCATTTCCCCAGATTGAGGAAGCTACATTGTTCTGCCCTTTTATTTCCCCACTTAGCCCTTTTCTGGTCCCCATAACAGGTCTTTGCTCCCAGAGCGTCTGTGTAAAAAAAAAAAAAAAAATCCATAGATGGAGAAAGGAAACTTAATTATTTTCCTCTCAATGTTTCTCCCTATAATTGGTGTCTTTCATGTCAAGATTATCTCAATTTGTATTATGGGCTCTGTACAGGCAGCACTTTCTCTTTGGTCTATAAAGAAATTGTCAAGTGTATAAATCATAGTGCACATTAAATTACACTAGCCTTTTACTTATTCATTTCCCCAGTTTTTTTTTTCCTCTGCTGGATGCTCATTCAGTCACTCTTTTTTTTTAACTTCCTTCGTGACTGACTTCTTTTTCTCACTCCTCAATATCAGAAAAACAAACAAACAAACAAAACCAGAGCACCACAAAAAACCAAACAACAACAACAAACCAAAAAAAAAACCAAACCAAACCAAAAAACAAAAAACAAAACAAAACAAAACAAAAACAAAAACAAAAACAAAAACAAAAACAAAAACAAAAAAAAACCAACAAAAAAAAAAAAACACAACCAAAGTCCAAACAAATATTTGTCTCCTTTCATTTTTGCCAAAGGGTCTGATAATGTCCTATGCCTTGTGCAAACTGACTTCATTCAACTCAAAAAGAAGGATGAAGCCTGTCTAGTTTTTCTCAAGGCAGGATCCAAAAGTTACTTGAGTTCTGCACAAATTTTCATGGACTTTAGCAAGCTTCAGATCAGAACCTATGTGGGTAGATTTATGGAATGTTCTACAGCCCAAGGGTGTGTCCATTTGGACTCCAGACTTTGCCTCTCAAGGCTGTATGCTGCATACCTCCCTTAAATTCCTGGCTACTGTGACTATTTCTCTTACTGACTGCTGGGATGCAGGTTCTGGCTGTCTTGGAATGAGCAGCAGGGACCTCCCACCCCACTCCTCTTACCATAGGAATTGGATTAGTCACAGGGTCCACATCAGGAACCCACAATTTGTAATAATGGTGCAAGTGTTAAAAGTAATCAATTCTTGAGTCAGATGATGGTACGTGGATGGTAAACACCAGCCTGCTACAAACACAAACAGTCAGAGGTCAAGTAGCTGAGGGAACAACTGAGTAATTTGATTTCACTGTCCTGCACATGAGAAGTAAGATGGGGTTCATTTTAGCTGAGTCTAAATGCAGAGACAACCTCCACAATCAGCAGGGAGGAACAGGCACTGCGAAGGTCCTTTGTCCAGGAAATTCAAATTAAATTCTTAGCTGGTTCTGATCCATACACTGTTTGTGTCTCAAACACCAAGGTTAAGAGTGGCTTAAAGTTACACTTTCTATACATTTGGAGTCACACGACACAGCGTACACTCCTCACCTGTGTGATGTCAGATCTTTGAATGTGTGTAACAGCTAGCTGCTCACATGTGGGTATAAAGGAGCCCTGTGGCAGGCTATCTGTCCTGCTGCTGCTGCTTCATATATCACCTCTGCCCTGCCAATATCTTGTGGTACCTATGTGAGCAACAGGTCTTTGCAGTGGGAGAAGCAAGGGCTGATACGAGGTTTAACTATTACCAGATTCTTTGTTGGTTTTAGCACTTCAGCTCTCTGGATTTTGTTGGATGATACAGGCATAGAGGAGAGCAGAAACTGCTCAGTAGCATCTGTAGCCATTGATCCTTCTCTTCCAGAGTGTGAGTCTAACTGTAAGTCAGTTTATGGATAAGTACATTTTCCTCTGGAGACAACGATACAGCAGGATCTGCTAGGCTCTTCATCATCTTAACCTACTTGTCAGCCAGCTTGATAACTTGTTATTACTAAAAATGTGCGCAGAGCAATTAGAATAAATCTAAGCTATTATGAAGCACTTTCCAAAAAAAAAAAAAAAAAAAAAAAAAAAAAGTGAAAATTAGGGAAAAAAAAAGGAAAAATAAAACAAATGGCTTTGCTGCCCAACTGTGATTAGCCACAAAAAAGGGATAGATATTATTCCCTGAAGGAATCTTGTGACATTCATCAGCCAATTTATGGTCTGATTTTATTGGGAAGACATATGTTAGGAGATTCCTATTGCCTTCTGACCTCATGCTCCTTGTGATGCTTGTTTGAACTTCTACTTTCTTTGTTGGTTAAAAAATCAAAAAGATATTTTCATTCTACTCAGAAGTGGTCACACATAGAAAGTTATTTTGAATAGCCCATCTGCACAGGGTATTGATTGCTCTATGTGACAAGGAGTAAAAGGCAGGGAAGGGTTTTTAGATTAAATTCTTAGCTGGTTCTGATCCAGTCTGCATCTCTGGCTATTGATGGGTGTATTGTATCCTCATCCCTGTTCTTCAGGCACCCACATCATGTTAGGCACTGCCAGTGAAGAGCATTGTGAGCATCTGTTGCCCTCTCTCCTGGGAGTGAGAAGCTCTGGGGATTTTGATATTTTTGTGATTTTATTGAGTGAGAGAGGGATAATTTGAATAACAGAAAACTTATTCACAGCACAGTGGCAAGGTTTTTAAATTTACTTATATTGTGATATGAGGAAGGAAAAAGATATCTGAAAAAGCAATAGAAGGAATAACTGGTCCTCTACTCACAGAAAATTCTCAGTATCCAAGACTCCTGAAGCATGTGGATAAATTAGATCGAAATCCCTCTCCCCAAGTTTGAAATGGAGGCTGCAATGTTACACGACTATCCTACTGAGCTAACACTAGAAGTCAAATTAGTTTTTCAATTTCCATTTCATCATGCCAATCTTGAGAAATGTTTGCAATTTAAGTTTCACTGATCCTGATGTTCTGATAAAGCATTTTTGCTCTCATGCACCAGTGTTTCCAGAGGAAACGATTAGAAATTTTAAAAGTTATATTTAAAATTTCATGACCTGTGTGAAATGAGTCAGATCCCTCTCCCAGTGTGATTCAACAAAGCCACTGTCAGGTAAGAGGAGTGACACTGATTTATTTGCCTCAGACCAAGCCACAGCCTGCACTCCATGGTTAGTTCTTTGTTTACTAATTGCTTTTTTCCCCCCTTGCAGAGTAAATTCTGGTGCTAATTATGATGCACAGTAAAGAAGCAAAGCAAGCCTGTGTATATGAATGTTTGACTCCTCCATTAATTACATGTCTGTCTTTGTTCTTCCTTGCAGATGAACAGACCAATCCAGGTGAAGCCAGCGGACAGCGAAAGCCGAGGAGGTAGTTGACTGCATTGCTTTCAGCCACAGTACTAAATATAATTGTTGTCTCTGACTTCTCTCAGGCAATGTGCTGATCAATTAGTAACGTAATCACTGCCAAAGAAATTCCCTCCGCAGCAAAGATTCTCTTTATTAAATCTCCTTTACTTCGTCACACTTTCCTCATATTCAATTATTATTTGATTTTAAAAGGCAGGCAGGTGCCAGTGATTGCCTGAGAAACAAATAACTGCCTCGTTAAGAAGTGAAGCATCAGACACCAACTTAACAAAGTTTAACAGCAGTGGACAGCAATGGGGTTTTTTTCAGACCTGTGTCGGGCTGAGCTGTAGAGGTGTTTAATTTGGTTAGGATAAAGTAGATATTTTATGGTTTATCTAACCATGTTGTTTCCACTTGTACTAAAACAACTCTTCATCTGGAAAAAGCAAATTCTGAGCTGGCAGAGTTTTCTGCACCTGTATCAGCTTATCTGGATAAACTTGTTGTGAAAACCGAAGACTTCTCTCAGACCCAGGGAGTTATTCAGGATTTACACAGGTGTAGCTGAAATCAGGAGCTGGTATTTTGCTTTTCCATTCTACACAGTGGATTTGGAAGGCTTTGTTAAGTGATTGTTCAATAGATCACCAGTGATGAGGTGTTTCCTGTAAAAGGTTTTTTACCTGAACTGATGTGGTGATACTTCACTGTACTCTTCTAATAGGAGCTTGTTTGTCAGATCAAACACACAGATCACTGAGAGCGTGTGAAATGGTCTGTTATGCTGGATAAATTACCATCCTGCTATTTTTTTCTTGTATCTGTACATTTATATATATACACATGCATATATATATATATAATGACATGTTCTCTTCCTGTCTATCCCTATCTCTTTGAGAAAAGAATAGAGAGCCTTTTCCTCATCTTTTCAGCAAAAACCTCTAGTGCTTATGTATCAGATAGATGTGGGAGTAGATTTTGTCATTTAGTAATGATGTGGCTCTTAGATGTCTGAGAACTCTTCAATTTCCATCATAAATATAAACCCTTCTTCATTTGTGGGATGACTGTCCTTGTGCTGGCATTAGTGGAAATCTCTGGCAACAACTACTTAAAAGGAGAAAAATGCCTCACAGACAAAAGGGCATCATGTTCTCTCTTTTCATTTCAAAGCTGTGGATTTCAGGGACTACGACTGTGTCAGTGTGAGGCTAAAACTTCCCAGTGACTCAAGTCATTGGAAGACTTTGTACATTTGTTGTCAAAGGGCTGGTGTTACAGGCTGGTGAAACCACAGGTGGAGAAAGGCTCTGTAAGGAAGGGTTGTGGTGCCATGTGATTGCAGAACAGGAGAGCTGAGCGCTGGAAAAACACCAGAAGTCTCAGGGATAAATATTGCATTTTTGGAGCCTCTCTAAAGAAAATTTGGGGGAATTTGGTTAATACTGGGTGTAAAGTATCTGATGGGATCTGGCAAGTTCTGCATTCAAGGGCCAGGGCACATTTCTTATTTGCAACAAAGACATGTCACATCCTACAGCCTTTTCTAGTGTTTTTTAATAGAACCAGGTCAATTTCCTCCCCTTTCCCTCCCTGTCTGATGATCTGGCTCTGTGTCTGAGTAGGATTGGGTAAGCCATGGGCAGTTGTCAATGCCAATCTCCTAGGGGAAAATGGAAAGGCTCAGCTGCCTGGGCAAATGAGGGGACATTATGCACATTCCAGTGGAGTTCATGCCATCAGCGAGAGTGAAGGGAGGGCCTTTTGTCCATTTAATTAGACATACAAAAAAATAATAATTAGGCTGGCCAATTTGCTTAGTGTGCCTACAGGGTATGTAGCTCCCAATTTCTCTCTCTCTCTCTCTTTTTTTTTTTTTTTTTTAATGCAAATCAGTAATAGAGAACACATGCCTGGCTCTCTGGGAAGGGTTTTCAAACTCCTTTGCTAAGAGCAGCTGCTTTCAGGAGTGGTGGTTTGAACTGCAAAGGGCTCCAGAGGCAGCTTGATTCCACATTACCCTGCCCATGGTTCCCCCCCACTGTATTTTAGCTAATTATCTACCCATCTCACACAAATCTCATCTCTGCCCATCCAGTCTGCTCCCATATTTCTTCTGTCAGAGGTGATCATAATGCGGAGGCCAAATGGGTGCTCTCATCATTGCTGTGAAAGACACGTTGTCCTAATTCCCCACTGACAAGCTGCTTCTGGGCTGGTGATGTTTCAGGATGGCATGACTCAAGGGCAGCTATGGGAAAAAAGAACAATTAGCACCCAAGGGAGGCATTGTATGAAAACTTACGTTCTTCAAGAGCCCACCAGTTAAAGCAGACACAGCAAACAGAATGCTAAAAAGGAGGCCCTGTATTTTAGGACCACATCAAAAGACTTCATTAGGGCTGCAAGATAAAGGTTAACCTAAACAACAAAGAAACTTAAGTTGTAGCTTATTGCAGTCTGTACGTATATCAGGATGGGACATGAGGGAGGAGGGGAGCTTGGAAGATGAAGCAGATCTTCCACATAGCACAGGTCTTTGGTCTGCCCAAAGTCCACATTCTGGATTATGGGGAATATACACCCTGGATTAAGAGGAATTCTGGTACCAGGCGACAGTGCTAATGAAAAAATGCAGTGTTTCCTGAAACTGCAGTTTGCAAGGAGGTTTTTACTAAAAAAGGTGAGCAGCATTCTTGAGGAAATGAGATTGTGTCTTCTTTGGGGACAAATACTTACATTTTGCTGAAACATGAATCTTTGAATTTTTCAGCAAGTTCTTCCACAAGTAAAAGGCGGTGAGAATCACAAATTTATTCTCTTCCTCAACCAGACTCAGCTTGGATTTTCTGTTTTTCTGGAGTATGGATTTTTCAGTCTTTAACCCTCCCTGTGTCCTAACTCTCAGTTAAACTGGAAGTGAGTGTCAGCATTTAGTGTGTGTGAGCTAGAATTTAGACCATCTAAGTTTGGGAAAGTGTTCAATATATTGTTTGGCAAAAATTACAGTCAACCCACCAAAACGGATATGCTGGTGCCCTTTAATAGCTTCTTTGGGTTTATTATTTTGTTTGTTAATCTCTATATTGTACAACAAGCAAGACAAAGCATGAAAACTTTTTAAGCAAAAAATGGCATTATTTACATTTGCCTAATCCTACGGGATATAGAAATTAATGTGTCCTCAATATATTTCTCTAGGGAAATTTCCAAATTACTGGGAAAATTTTGCATTTTACATTTCTGCCTGTTTGTGCATGTATGTGCATAGTCAAGATACATAATGTTCTATAGGGGTACCCGTTCTATAAAATGCTTCATAAAGCTTCAAACAACTGATCAGGAGGTCAAAGTCCTTTGAGGTTTTATAGAGACTTTAACACTAATGGATTTGATAGAATATGATAGAAAGCAAACAAGTGCATATTTTGTTCTGAAAAATCAGATTGCGAGTCTAGCTTTGTTTTAAGATAATTTATTGGCAAACTCTCATTGGCCTTTGTTTTGGCCAAATTTTATCTTGACTATATGAAAACTACTTTGCCAGAGATTAGTTAATGCAATACAGTTTTACGGATGTAAGTTAGAACTCTCCATCGAAATTTTGAACATAAAAAATCCCAACCAAACTTAGAATTTGGTATTATTTTCATGTTGGTGGAGGTGGTTTTCCTTGGTTCCTTGTCTGATATTAAGCTCCAAAAATAGCCTGCAGATATCCGTCACTTAAAGTTTCTCAGACTTGGAGAATGATCTCAAGTCTCTTTTGTGGTTTGGGGCAAAAGTTTGGAGCCAGTTCTTAATTCATCCACAATATCTCCAGCTCTCACTAGGCAACTCTCACTGCAGCTGGCAGGGTTAACCTATGATAAACGCAGCCCCAAGGTCCCACTACATTGTACAGGCAGTAATATTTTTTAAAAAGGAAAGGACTCTCCTGCTGCTCCAGTTGCAGTCCATTAGTGATGCTTAGATGCTCCACTGCTCCCACATTCCTCTCAAAGGACAGAGGAAGGTCCATGAAGGAAAGCATGCAAAGATGTAGCCAGTGTGCTACCCTGGCTCAGTGTAAATATCACTACCAAAATGTGTTTCACCGTTGTTTTGGGGTCCTCCAGCACTCTGTGGAAGAGAAAAAGAAGGTTCCTGGACTAAAGAAAGAAAAAAGAAAGTGGTTTGGAGTTGAAAGTGGTTTAGAGTTGAAAAGGTGTAGTGTCCTGCAGAGAGGGTGTTAAGAGGTCTACAGGAGAGGGTGTGGTGCATCATATTGCAATGTTTTCTGCATGCAAGAAATCTGCTAAAGTTTCTGTCAGTGCTTTCAAGCAAGTTATTTTTGTGCCTGTTTGAGGGAGTCTTGTGCTGTGTCAGTTTTTGCTCTTTGGAAGCTGGAGGGCTTGTACTTCGTATTTCAACTAACTTGCAGCATTTCTCTATCTGCTACTTGATGTGCAGGGTCTGAAACGATCTGTTTGGTCATGGTTTATTCCAGAATCAGAGCAAAATGTTCAAGAACTGAATTAGAGTTAATAACAAAAGAGTGTGTCTTTCTCACACACAATGTTATGCTGTTTTTTATACCCTTTCATCAGCTTAGTAATGATGATGGGTTCAGAATGGCCTCTCCATGTTTTCTAAACCCTATTTTCATATGGGACAAAAGCCTGGGTCTAATTCTTCCCATGCAGGTAGTTTCCAGCTTGCTAGCTCTCTGCTGCAGGTGGCAGGGTAATCTGTCCTAGGTCCCAGTAACTATTTGTTAGTTAGCTCTTTTCCATTTAACTCATCAGAATTACACAGCTTGTGCAAATGGCCGAAATGTCTCAGGATCTTCAGGTACTAGCCAGATCTAGGCCTGTTTAGATGCTACAGTCAAGCAAGACTGGTTGCCTTCAGCTTAGTTTGGCTTCACACTGGTATAACAGCCCCACACGGAATGATTTCCTTCCTCCTTGGAAGCCCTTTGTAAAGATTAAATTGGTTGCTCAGATCTTTAGACCAGAGAAGTCTGTACAAGACATTTAAGGAGAAGAAAGGAGAGGGCAATCTTGACAGAGCTCAGCATTTTCTCTTCTGCCCTGCTGAAGGTTAAGCTGTACCTGTGTGCAAGAAGTCCTGAAGTCTGGGGCTATGAACGTGTCAAAGTTGTACCTTTGCAGCTCTTATCTCTTCCTTAGTTCTGTGCTGCCTGTAGTATTAAGTTCTTTGGAAGACACTTTACTAGCTGTTTCCAATCTTTTACCTTAAAAAGACTTCCCACCCAATAGGTGGAGGAATATTGTCTTCCAAGATGGTAATCCGTACCTTTATGTGGCCTGCCACAGCTTTTTCCTCAACTGCTCATCTTCTTTTTCTCTTATGATCTACGCACTCATTCAGCAGGAGTAAGCAGGTGGCACTAGTAAACTATTTAGGGAAGAAGATAACTTTCTCCCCTCTCAGAGTTGGGGAAAAGATGTCAATGACCACATCTCCATTAACTCCTTCAATGAGTTCAGTATGACTTACACTGATCTTTCATAGCTCAGATAGAGAATGGCACAGACAGGGACTTGCGCTGCTCATACCACACATGAATCCCAGCCTTTGCTGAAAATGTTGTACTGGAGATGCTGACTACTAGTCATAGAGCAACATGTTCAAATTGTATGAAGTCTGGACTCAAGACCTTTGAAAAAAAATCATTTTCTACACCACAGGTCCCATATTCCTCGTTCCTTCCCTCAGTGTTTACAACAGTTTAAAGAACATGTCTCTCCTCTCTTATGAACTCTTGCAGTTTGAAAGGATATTTCCAGCTCCATGTCAAATCCTCCTCCTAAGTCTCATACATCTCCTCTTCCGAAGATTTGTCCCAAACCTGGTCAGCTGATTTTGACTTTTCTTTCAGGAGGCATTTGACAAAAGTAATCCCATTAATTATGTATCAAATATTACCCATTAGTGCTGAATTGCAGTACATCTGAGTGGACAGTAAAGAGAAGGAATGACTGGTTGAAAACAAACTAATATTCTGTTAAAAAGTCCATCAGAAGTGAAGATGAGCTCATGAATGAAAGAGAAGAGAAACAAAATGAAAAATCAAGAATCTAGGCAAAGATCTTGATATTAAATTGGGAGGCAGCTTTCTTGCCTCTGAGGCTAGGGAAGTGTAAGAACTAGCAGAAAACCTCGGTGTCATTGTCAGAGGCTCCTGAGGAGTGGCTGTAGGAGATGCTGCAGTACTGGGAGAGATTTCAGTGCCTTGAAGATTGTTAGTCTGTCTCTTGCCAAAGGCTGAGGAAAGAGCTGGGCCCAGGACCACAACAGCAACTTAAGGTATCCCACAAACTTGAACATCGGTCTGAGAACATGTCAATTGGATTTTATTTCAGGTCTGAACGGTCTCTTAAGATCTGCAGTGTTTTTCCTTCAGCCGTAAGATAAACCTGATCTAGAAAGAGAATTTTAGTATTCATGGAAATCTTGTCTGTGTAGCTGTAGCTGGTTGTGGGGCTGATTGCAGCCAATGGGAAATCACAATCTCTTGATTTATTGTGGAATTTCAGCACTATGTGACCCTACTGACAGCTGACATTCTGTTGTCCTCAGAAAGCTGTATTTTCAAGAAGAGAGAATATACCAGCATGCAAATGGATTAGTTAATTCAAAGTGGCCCTGGATGACCCCATTCATGTTCTCTACTCTCTGTTTAAACTTAATTCTGGGTGAGAAAAAGGGCTTCAGCAAATTCTCATGTGTAGTGTTTTATATTTGATGATTCTCCTGAAGGCTGATGTGCTCCATTCCACAGTGAAATGTTGAAAGAGTATAAGGGACATCAAACTTTTGTTCATGTCTGCCCTTCCCATGGTGATTGAAATCGATGGAAGTGTGCCCATCAATAGGAACTGGAAAAGATCCATGGGACATTGTGTTCTAGCACATTGTCCTAAGGACAACCTTTTAAAATCAAATATTAGGAGAATAAAAGGGAAAAAAACCCGAAACCCAAAAACCACCTTGCACATTTTTCATAAAGTGTCTGTAACCTAACAGTTTACTGACAGGAAGGAGGAGAGAGAGACTGGGGAGCTCATCTCCTCAAGGTTTTGATATTGTATCTGTTTCTTGCTACAGCAGAACTTTTGATCAATTATGTAACTTTGATTCCCTTCTCCTTCACGCCCTCCCTTTATTGTCTGCTTGGGCTGTGATATGGTGTTTTTTGTTTTTGTTTTTGTTTTTGTTTTTGTTTTTTTTCTCATTTATTGTAGATAGCGCCTTTGGCATTCATGCAAAGGCTGTCAGTGTCAAAGGGTTAAGGCACCAATGAAAGGCTGTAGCTGCACACTGAAGGATGCGTACAGGGCCAAAAATCAGCTGCAGTGGGTGATCGAGAGCCCTTATACTGCAGAGTGATATTTGGAGTTTTCTTCAATAACAGGGCAAAATGGAAGGAGCAGTGGGAGGAGAAGAGTGAAGGAAATAAAAAATATAATCCTATTAAAAAATCCTACCTTTGTAAATACAGTTCAGCTTCCTAGGTGAACCTGGGGACACATAACAATCCCAGTATCTTTTTCTTAATGTAAAGGTTGCATGTCAATGGAGTTTTATATGGCATTAATAATACATTTATATATACACTCCACAATTAATTGCAAAGCATTTATGGCACTGAACAGTTAGAATGCATTATGATAATCACTTCTCGTGCATTGACTTTATTGTAGAGGTTTTGCTGATCACTGTAATTGGCTTGTTATTACACAGGAATATAATAACACCTCTCTGTATAGTAGTTTATAGCACATCAATAGCAAATGCATTCCCTTTATTGGAAGCAATGTGCATTTTATTAGAATACAGCTGAATAAGTGCAATCTGTGTAGACAAATGAAGTTTCTAATGACCTGTCTCACAAAAGAGTCGAAATAACAAGCCATTTATTATGTATTTTTTTCCACTGATGAACTTCTAGTTACAGTTACACAGTCATTCATTTAAAAAAAGTAAGGCATGTTTTGCTGTTCTTTCAAAGAAGCATTTGGGGGAAAAAAATATGTGGGCCATTTTTCTGCCTATGTTGAATAACCTAAGAGTGACTGATGCTCACACCTTAGAGATTTTGTTTGCTTGTTGAAATTTTCCAAGATTCTCCTTGAGTATTTGGCCTGACATTCACAAAGAATTAAAATGTTCTTACACAGAATCCAAATCCAGCTCCTGGAGCAGTGCTGTTCTAACAACCCCTATGCAGTCACCAGCCTGTTAGGTATGAGGGGCTTGGTATTGTCCTTACCCCTATTATATGGGTTCTTTTCCTTTATTTAACAAAGAGGCATGTTTTATAGTTAGCAACAAAGAATCTAAGAAGGTACCCAGAGTTTTTTTTCTGCCTGCCACCATTGCTCTAGGTCTGAATTTCAGATTTTTCTGGGAACTTAGAGTGGCATGAATCTGGCATATGCATGTAATTAACGTGCATTTGTTTATCCAAGTATCCCCAAGTATGATCAATGTCAATCAAGTACTTAACCACCTCTGAAACCCTGAATCTGAGCAAACAATAATGTTGTTTTCAGACCTGGTACGGTTATACTGTTGTCCATGGTATAAACCAAGTCCAGTATTCAGCACATGAAGATGATAAGTGCTAGTTTTTTGTCATAAACTAGGTTGGTTAGAGGATGGGGTTAGTAACGTTGAAGTTGTGGGTTTGATCCCCATATCAGCAATTCACTGAAGAGTTGGACTTTTTCTTCCCCTCTAACTCAGAATATATTCTGTGGTCCTGTGATACATGCCTGCTTCTTCTCAACTGTCGTTTGTCTATTGTAGACTTGCAAATACCCTTGATTTTAGAGTAATTCAGGGTATTTCTGGAAAGCAGTAGCTAGGAAATGTCTGCACCATGGGCAGTACCCTCAGCTGTTGGCATGCAGATTGGCTCAACCCAGTTTTAATACAGACAAACTCTCTTCTCTGAGTGGGAGTTTCACAGGGGCGGGTTTTGCCTCTTGCCTGCTGAGATCTCAGATTAGAGTATCACAGCTTGCAAGAAGTTTCAAGACTCTGGAAATACTGGAGGTCAAGAAAACTTTTCTTCGTGACATACACAGCATTTTCCAATTGCTATATTTATTTTGCAGTATGTACATGAAATCAGCTTGGGAGGCAGAAAATCTCTCTGTGTAAATAATTTAGCTCTCTGAGTAAACTGTATCTAGTGCTTTTACCCAGAATCTGGGCCTCTTAAGAGCCTTTGACTTAGGGATGGAAGAAATTTTAAATAGGCTTACTATGACACTGTTCTTAGAATGTTATTTCAGGCAGAATTTACTTTTTCTAGCTTTATCACAAAAATATTAAGCATATAGTTTAAGTTAGTCACCTAGTCTCCTCCTATGGCCAGTGGAGAGAGAGAGGAGCTTCCAAACTATGATTCATCCTGTCCTAAGACAGATCAGATAAATTGTACTTCAAAGTTTCCCTTCTCTCTCTCCTCACTGAATCAGGAATGAACCTATGGCAATTAACTTAGATTTAGATATCTCACTTTTTGGCACTTAAAGAGAGGTAAGATGAATGGCAACTTTCACCTTTTCAGGCCACAGTTTTCTGTCTGTATCATATGAAGGATGATACTTGACTTTTTTGAAACCCTAAGCAAGATCTATGAATAAAAATTGCTATACAATAACTATGGATTTTAGAAGTTGGGGGTTTGTCCCAAAAGAAAAGGTATCTCTCTTCATTAATGTGTTTGCTTCATAATATCAGGGGAAGAACAGGAGGGATTGCATCCTTATCAGCCTGAGCAATAGAGATAATATGATCAGCTTTAATTCTTCTTTAAAGTCAATTTCCATTTTCATTTTTTGTATTTTAGTTTGCTACCACTCACATAGGACAGAAAGTGAACCAAAATAACCTCCCCAAAAACTTAAAATTAAAAGTAGTGGTATGTACCATCAGAGTCTTTAAAATGTGTTTTCATAATTAAGAAAAGTATTTTTATCTTTAAAAGCAGCTTGCTTTGGAATCTGTGATAGAAAATGAATATGGCCCCTTGTAATATCATTTGTAGAGAGGTAATTTTCAAGGCAGCACTGCACTGAAACATTTCCCCCCAGGGAGGATAAACAGTTGGTTTCAATTAATGAGGGACTATTTCATTTCTTTTCAATTTTAAGGACAGTCTTGCAGCCTGATCCTGCACAGGAGAAGAGAAAGCTCTACACAGGGCAGTAGACTGCAGCTTGGAAGACTGAGGCTTAAATTCTTGCCTTGCCACAGATATTCTCCTCGACCTTGAGGAGGTTACTTAGGATCAGGCTATTATTTTCACTCCATTTCTGTCTGGTGACTGTTATTACCTTTGACTGTCTGAATATACATGTAAAATTGGTCAAACATCTTGCTCTGACTCCAGTTTCCCTCTATAAAATAATATTGGTGCTGCAAGGATACATGCATTAAAGATTATTAGGTGCTCAGGTTCTCTAATCATTAGTTCCACAGAAATAACTTGGTTAGATAAATAGAGGTGTTCAAAAGTGTCAGATGTGTTTCACTGCTCAAATCTCACATAAAGTCAATGGGCCTTGGGTGTCTAAATATTCCCTTTGAAAATCTCCCCAAATAATGATGTTCTTCCAAATAGCTGGAGCCAGCTTTGTGGGGCTGATTCCTTACACTTCTATGATGGAATCAGCTCTATATTTTTCCAATAGGAGTAGCTGCCTATGGATGCTTGTGGAAAGTGAGGAGGATATGTTCCATGCCAGGGCAGGTTTGTTTCATAAAACAAGTTGAGACCTGAGCAATGAACAAGACTGGAAGAGTGTCAAAAATAAGGGAAAAGTAATTTAAGTACCTTAGGACTGAGGGAATGCTTTCTTTTACCATCAAACCTTGAATGTAGGAATTTAAAGTTAATAAAATACTTCCTGCCCATGAACTGCCATATGAATGGTAATTAATTCCCAAAAATCTTTATTTTATCTATCTCTGGAGTCACTGATGAATGGCTAGATGCATTGATTGTAAACCACAAAATACTAACACTTCCAACCAGACAGCCAACTAACATGAAATTATATTGTCATAATGTAAGGTACCTAGGATGTGTGGCTTTCTTGTTAGGGTTCTTTTTCTTTTTTGTTGTTGTTGTTGTTGCTGCTGGTTTTTGCGGGGTTTTGGGGGGTTTTTGGTTTTGTTTTTTTTTTTTTTTTCATTTTTTTCCAAAATTATTATGACTATTATTATTATCATTAATAACAATAACAATAACAACAACAACAACAACAATAATAATAATAATAATAATAATAATAATAATAATAATAATAATAATGGTTAATGAAAAAGAGGTGTGGAAGAGCAGGCCAGAAACACAGGCAAAGCGGAATGAAGACTGTGTGAGTTTAATGACTTCAGAGATTGGACTAAACCAACACAGTCTCTCCAGTCGCTAGATCAAAAATCTAATTTGTTGTCTTTCTTGTGGCAGTGCCTAGAAGATCAGCCAGGAATGACAACACCAGGTTCACTGTACAACACAGAACAGACAGAGGTCATCTTTTCCTTAAAAAATTAGTCCCTAAAGACAACCAGAGGCAGTGTCTGGATACAGAGTTGTCATATAATGTCTTCTCGGGTGTGACAAAAAGCATGGTGCTGGGTTGCACAGTTAGGAGAGAAATTAGCAGATCAGGTCAGAGGCTGTGGAGTTAGGGTCTGCCCAGGGTAAGAAAACAGTAGGGTGGCCTTCAAACAAAGCTCTTTTTGGTGACACATCTTCCGACACAAAACATGTGGCATCCTGAATAACACACACAAGAGCTTAAGCCAAAAGCACAGCCTCCATCTTGACAAGGACCATTCTCCCACACTCTCATACCACACCAAACAGCTGCCTTTGGTGTACAAGCCTGCTAGCAGAAAAAGCCTGAGGTTTAGCAGGGAAATAACAAGGAGGCTGTTATGCCACCATGCACTTGCTACAGAGGAGGTAGGTCTGTGGGCACTGAGGTAGAAACAAGGGTGCAAGGATATAGATGTCCCTAATACCCACTGTATCTTTACAGAGAGTTCTTCAAAAGGACCAAGGCCACCTAAAACAAAACAGAAGTCAAAAATCATATTCACAAATTCAGAAATTCAAATCCACTGTCTGCAATGAACTGAATTTATCCATGTCTCTCCTTGATCTCACTGTGTGATCCCACACTCTTCCCTGGTATTACAGGCAATGAGGTTTCATTAGAGCCTCTAATGTTTCCTTTTTGAAGTTTGGACTTTGTGGGGAATGGCGAAAACACTGGAGCACTAGCCATCCTTCTGGTGTTTCTATTTAGAAAAAAAAGGAAATTAATAGGGTTTAGATCTAGATGAAATCATTAGGTCCCATTTAACCTTGTGCATAAACTGATTGTAAAATTTCACCCAGATGACCTATACTGAGACTTCTGGCTCATATTTGACTGAAGAATAAAGAAATTTAGCCAGACAATGACTCTTTTGAGGCTTCAGTACAACTTTGATATCAAACAGGTTGGAATTGCAGAGATGAAGCTTCTAAAAAGCTTTTAATAATTCAATTCAATTAGTAAGGATACATTTTGGTAATCAATTACATGTAACAAGTAGGATATATTTTTCCATCAAATACCTAAATATGTGTGCCTTCCCCAGTTTCCCCCACAAAATATCATGGGGCAATCTTTTCCTGGGGCAAATTTTTCCAGATTTTTCTAAAGAAACCCTTGAAAAAAGATAACTGGGTATTTCCCCTAAAATTGACTGTGTGGAAATATCCATGTCTTTGGAAAATGGAGTCCATTCAGAACAATAAAAGGGAAGTGTCCTGGAAAGCAAATATTCCCATGCAGAAGATGTAATCTGCATGGCTCCTCCTATGTGGTCCCAGTGCTGTCATTTCCTTTTTGCCACATGTTCATACCAAAACAAATGTTTCTTTTTCAGTTTCAATCTTCCCATTCTGATCATGTGCCAAAGAGGTGAGATATTTCCAGTGCTTTTCAGAAAGTTATGCTGTCCCCAACTCAAACGAAGTGTCTCATCTGCCTTAGCCAGTGACCATGGAAATGGTTGTTACTGCATGTCTGCAGACACTGTGGAGCAAGAGGATTTCCATGGGCAACTTATTGGGAGAGAGAAATCCTCCATTTTGCAGACATTAGTAACATGGTGACCTTTAACAACATCGCAAGCTTTCACTCTTTCTTTAAAGTATTATATCTGTCCTTAGGGAGAAAAACTTGTAGCTAAGGATTGAAATCAGAAGTGGATCATAGTGCTGGCTGTGCTATTCAGTTGCCCTGCTGTATTTAGGATCCATTTATTTCTAGATTTTTTTTTTTTTTTAAATTCTGTCTTGAATCTAAAGAAAGAAGTGACCAGGCTGGCAGTGACATGTGATTAATAGATTGCACCTTTAGAAAAAGTTAGCAGAAGGAGATTAGCATTGTAGGCTATTATTTATTAATTAAATGCAGACACCCTATTTATACCAATGCTGATGACATTAGTTCACATCCATGCCTTGGGACTGCATTATCTATCCAGTTTCCCAGCACAGTATTGTTTGTTACTAAGCTGGTGGATGTTGCTGGGCTCCTTCTGTCACTTGCTTCTGTTATCAGCAGGAAAGGACAGCCAAGAAGTTAAAGATCCAACTGGAACATTTTGTTCAAGTGTCTGCCCTGTCTCTAACCACCTGAGTTACCATGGCCATATCTCTGGGCTCCTTTGGGACATCACTCCTTGCTTTTTACATCTGTACCTCCCTGTAGCTCAGTGTGCAGTGAAGATTAAGCATGCAAGGCAGTATGCTGTGTGAGACCTTTTGCATTGCCTACAGGAGAAAGAATTACATTAGTGGGCATATAGATACCTGCTGCAGCTATTTCAGTCAGCAGAATGGGAAAGAGTTATCAGCAGTGTTGTTATTTAGCAGTGCCAGAGTAAAATGTTCTACTTCACATGACTCGTTTGATGAGCTTGTCCTCCTGCCTATGAAGGGTTCAAAGGAAAGTTCTGAAGGCAATCCAGCCCTGAGGTTTCCACTCTTCCTGGTAACTGTTTTTAAGATCCTGTCTCCAAATGCAGAAAAAACAACAAATGCGTTACAGGACTCCTCCTGATTCCACCTCAGGGCAATGCCATGGGCTGCTGTCACGCATAAAGCTTGTAGGTTAATTAACAAGTAGGTTGCTGTGAAAGTTCCCTCTCTTGCATCTTGAAAGAGAAAGCCCTAGTGGTGCATTACACTCTTCTGGTAGTTTTAAATCAGGATATAGCTCTTTACTGCCTCATAAACAAATACATGCTTTTGGTTGGACCCACTGTGGTTGTATGAGCCAACAGAGCCAACAGATCATATATGCTTTGCCTTCAGAGTAAAGATGGGAATCCAGGGAATCCTCACATTCACCAGTTGGTATCCTTGAAAAATTGCAGTTTGGATGTTCCATAATCCAAATGATCAGCTACTGCAGAAGCACGCCCTAAATGCTTAGGATTGGTAGGGTTTCTTGACCAGCTGTGTTGTGCATTCTCTCTTGTGACTGCGTCTGGCTCTTTTTTCACATATTAAAGGACAAGTTAGATGCATGAACTAGCCTGCCAACAGTGTCTTCTACAGGTAAGTGACTGCTTTGCCTGTCAGCAGGATGTTCTGCAACCTGGGCAGAAAGTCTGGTCATTAATGGCTTTAAGGTTTTTTTTCTACTCTGGGAAAATTCCTAAGTCTACAGAGGTACAAAAATAAGTTTTGAAACCAGGGTGAACTCATGAAACTATTTGGAACGTGGTTCAAAACCCTCTCAGAATCAGACTTATGAAGTCTGAGTAGGCTTTGGATCAACACCACCGTGGAAGTATTCCTCCAGAACAATCTGAGGACCTGAGCCTTAGACATCCACTTAGCAATATTTTGGTGTTTGCTTATTTGAATTTTTATCAGCTATCATGTTCCCTGGCTGAAAGCTGAGCATTGTAACAGCCAATAATTAAAAGCGAATATTGAAGAGTCTTTCAGCATTATCTATGCCATGATACAATCTGAACACATGCAAAAGACATTAAAAGATGAATGAAGAGAGTGAATGGGCTGATTTATCCTGGACTGTTTCTCACGGTGTGAAGCCTGCCTTTCACAGCCTGATAAAGTGCAGACAGTTAGTGGATTTGCTACCAGGAAGGGCACACATTCATTTCCCTTCCTGCAAATGTATTTAGAGCTGAAATTGAGCATAGGAAAAGTTAGAGCCAAAAAAGCAACCACTGAAAATGCAAACTATCATTTATTTTGGCAAGTTGGTGTTAAAAAGAATAAGTTCAGGGTAGTAGAGACTGGCATAGAGATTTTACAGAAGGATTTTTCCCTGTGTATGTATGCTTCCAACTAGTTGTTTTTTTCTTCTTTATTTCTGCCCTGCATTTCTTGTAGCTTTCCACATTAGTTAGACATTGCTTTCTGTGGAATTGCCTTAAATACTTTACTAGTTGTGAACATACCCACTCCTAACCTTAGACAAAAAGAGAGTTAGATGCAAAGCGAAACTGCAGTTCCTTCCCATCCCCACTGCTGTAGCAGTAGCATAAAGCACCTCATCTTTATCCAGATAGTGAAAAAGGGCAGAAAGATGGATTTAAAATGGATGCTGCTCTGCTGGATGATGTAGATAATATTAGCACTTCTGCATCTCTGTCAGTGACTCTCAAAGCCTCCTTCAGATGTAATCAGCCTCTTCACCTTGCTCAGTATATGAATAAGGAAACTGAGGAACTGTGACTAATGTGGTTGGGAACAGCACATCACTACCCAGCTTGGAGATGAAGTCACGTCTTCTAAATCCTGTTCAGTGCCCTATTAAATCTGATCTTCTTCATTCATTTTGTCCTCCTTTCTCCCTCTAGATTTTCATGAGTCTTCTGGATTTTGTAAATGTGCTAGAAAGTGAATCAGAGGGCATAGGAGTGCATAGGGGTGGGGAGTTTTCTGGGGAGTTCTCTGTGGGCCCATCCTGTCAGCACCATAGCACGCACTCACGTGCATCTTGCCTGTGGATGGAGAGCACCTTGCTGCTGTCATTGCATAAAACAAAGGAAAAATTGGTGCTATCATGCTGGAGAGGATGTAGCTCCATTCCTGACCTCCCTGCATTCTCTGTGCTGTAGGAATTCATCATCACTCTCCTGTCAGTTATATTATCTCCTGCGTGCAGCCGTGCAAACATGCAGCATAACATGTACAAGTATCTGGTCACAAAAGGCTCAGCAACAGCTCTGACCAAATAAAATCCCCCAAACAGACAGCGAGTTCAGATATGGTCCTTTTAAATCTCCTTCAAATGTTTGAATTTTTTCGCCCCTTTTTATGTTAATCTGTTCTACCTACACCATCCAAATGCCAGGAAGTCTTAGAACAGTAAATACCCCTGCAGCACAATCAAATTGTGCTTCAGGAAAAATTGTTTGGCTTCTCCAAGCCACAATCTTGCCCTTTAAAATGAAGGACATGCTTCTATAAAGCTCTCCTTCTTATCCAGACGTTTGTTTTCAGCACGTTTTCAGCTGTACCACCTTTGCCAGTGATGGTATCATAGCTTCTCAAGTTCAGCAAGGACACTCAGCCCAGGAAGACATTAAAGTGATGTCTTAAAACTTCAGAAAGTGTTTTGCCATTGAGTTGATATTAAAGCAACATCTTCAGAAGGCAATATAAAGCAATTTGCTATAAGTTATCCAATGTATTGGCTAGGACACCAATAAAATCCCTGCTCCTTCTTGCAAAAGGAATTCAGACTTGTACAGTCAAGCTGTTTGCATGTGCACGTCTGGGCCCATCTATCAGTCAATCTGTCAAGGGTTCCTCCTCTGAGCTTTGAACCCACTGGGTAATTTAACCTGTCGTTGATGGGGTGGAAGAAGTCCCAAAGCTCCTGTGTTCCTATAATTTCATGAAAACAGGCAGCCAAGCAGAGCAGAGGGTCCTCATTAGTGTTCATAAGCCCATCTTTTATTAGACATCAATGAACTCATGGGGCTAGGGACACTGGAAGAGGGTTTATACATTCAGCTGCCCATGAAGCAACTTGTTTCAGTGTGTGAGCTCTGATACCCTGTCAAGAGGCCTCCTGTAGTAACAGCTTCTTGGTTTTAACAGGATGTCAGACAGATTTCTTAGCTCTTTCTGCTAATTTCAACAATGCTTCATGTGGCAGAAAAGTCAGCCTGCTGGTTGCATTTCCCTTCCCCCCTCAGCCAAAGCGACTGGGGAAAGTTTCTGCAAGATGCTTAACAAGTAGCTCAATATCAGAGGTGGCTGCTTTTCAGTGAGGAGTACCTGAAGGAAACAAGAAAAACAGTACAGTCTTTTGAATTTTTTCTGTCTAGCATCATAAAAAGTAATACTCAAAAATAAACAGGTATCTGTTATTCAATCATATCATCAGGTTGTCCTAGGCAGACCTCAGAATTAAAAAAGGTGTGTGAACAAATCTTAATTCCATTTAACATTGTTCAGACTGACTCAATTCTTCTTCTAAACCCTTTTGCATTAGTAGTGTTGGGGTTTTTTTTCTTTGTTCTGCAGAATAAAGAAATCTGAGCTGTTGCTTTAAAGCATCTAGGTTAAAAACAGGAAAGCACACTCTGAAGCAGACCTCAAAAGCTCTAGATGTGTGGCAGTGCATGTAGCAACAGGAGAGATGGTTCTTCAGCTTTAGTTCTGAAACCCCTGTGTTTTCCTGGGTTGATGTCAAATCTCTGGCTGTTACCCAAGCATACCTGTGGACAGAGGTATGTGGGTGGAAGTGTTCGCAGAATACACTGAAATGTGCTACAGACAAACTAAGGGGTTTTGTCTCTAACAAAGATTTTTGAAATAGATTTCATATAACTTGGCTAAAAAAGTGCAAGGAATAAATGGTATTAAAAGAATATATGCATATATATAAAAATAAAAAACCCTTTTTTTGCAAGAACAGCACTGAACAGCAACTGGAATATACCCCCAGCTGGTATCAGTCGTATGGAAACCTAGCTATTTCAAAGAAAAACAACTTAAAATTAACGTCATGTCAGAGTTACTGCTTTTCATGAGCACCAGAAAATTCTCTGTCCTATTATTTCTGTAGATCAAAAATTTTTACATGTGTACTTTTATTATTTATCCTCATTGTAGCATTCTCTATAAAAGAAAAGTCAGTTTAATTCTTCCTTTCAAAGAAAATCACACTAATATGAATATGTGTATTGCACATAACTAGGTACTCTGTGGGCTGTGTGTGCACATGCATTGTTCAGGTCCAATGCCCTTTTAGACTTTTTAAAAGTCAGCGGCAATTTTACAGAAAAATTATTGGGTTTATTTTCAATTTGTCAAAGTATTGGATATTTTTTTCTTAGACTTCATTTCTATAGTCTTCTTGCTGGAAGTACAATACCTTATTTTCTTTCTCTCTTATGTTCTTTGTTTCTTTTGGTTTTGGTTTTCTTCCTTTCTTTCCTTCTTTCACCTGCCTGCCTGCCTCTCTCTTAGGTGATATCACCGTCATTTCTAGAAGCTATAGCAAGCAGGCAAAAGAATAGGACCAGCCTTTCTTCTTTTTAAATGGTGGTGACTAAGCAGTAACTCCACATAAGTTCTTAAAAGTCAGTTTGATTTACTGTGGGGTACATTAGAGCAGGTTCTGGTATACATTATCCTGCCAGAGAAGTTGTTTATATGTATGGAAGGCCAATAGGATGAAGCTGAAAAAAAATCTTATTTCTGTCCCTTCTGAATGAATGGAAGCAGAAAACAGGAGAGGAGAAGAGACAGGGAGGAGGAGACAATTCCACCAGGAAGGCATTTCTGCTTGCAAGGATTCTGTACAGTGCTCTCTCCTGATGTGGACCACTCTCTGTAAAGGTGGATGTGTACCAAGTGAGGAAACCAGACTAGAGAGAGCAGCTTGACATCAGGAGGTGTTGCCAACATGGTCTTATGTAGAAGCTGAAATTTATTTTCTGAAGGTAGGCCCCTCTCTGACCATTATTCACCCCAGCCCTTACAATGTAATTATTTGGCCCTAATAATGATGTTTTCCTCGTGTGAAACATCAAGCTAGGAATCACGTGAAGAATTCCTGTCTCAAGTATCTCTAGCACTTCCTGACTTCCTGAAGAAACAAGTCAAGAGGAGAACAGAGATTTGCAGAGTTATCTAAGCCTTTTGATTCCTTTTAGCTTAGTCTCCCTGTGGGCAGAATGACCTGGGAGCAACATCCCAGCCAAGCAGGATCCATAGCCTTTTTCCAGGTAGCAGCACAGCCAGCACAAGGGGAAATCATCTTTGTGCTCAGCTGACTTTAAAACAATAATATTACTTGTCTTGTTCTCTGACATGCCACAAGGGTAATGTCCACCACTGTCTCTGTCCACTACCATTAATGCCCTCCCCTGTGAAATTTTCTATGGTAAAGGGACAGAATCATAAATGTGTCTGGGTCCATGCAGCAGATGAAGTCCCTGTGCTATCCAGTACTGGGCAGAGCTCCCTGAAATAATGGGGTGGGGTTGGGAGGCAGAAAGAGCTTGGGCCTTGTAGTTTTGTAGACCTCCTTTACACATTTCATGCAAGTTCTTCTTCCCAGTTCCCAATCTAACAGTGATTCTTTGAACACACCAGTGAGCCAGGAAACCATGGGTAATACCACAGCAACCACATTCCCTCCACTCGGCCGTACTTGTTCTGCCATTGGATTGAGCACATAATTTTTTTAGTGGGAATACTTATTTCCCAAGCCTAAATTATCCTTAGTGGTTTTGAGACTAGATTTTTACATGTCAGGCTTTAGTATGGTCTTAAGCCTCTTATGAATTTTATTCAGATTGCCTGAACAATTTCTAATAGTTCTTATTTTTTACTCCTGGCAGTAGCCTTGCAGAAGTAGTTTGTTCTTCAACTCAAGTGCTGAAGTCCTGGCTTGCAGCCCCAGACCCTACATATTCCTCCATGGTGATCTATAATAGTTATCTTTGCAGTTGAAGGTTGTATTCATTTCCAGATCTCCTGCTTTATTAAGGATGAAATTCAGCTGGGACTTGGAAAACATTCTTTTACTCACTTGGCTTTTGTTGTGTTCGCTCAGACTTACTCGTAAGGTTTTGAATCTGGGATGGGCAACATTCCTTGATTTGGACAGCATTTTGTCTTCTGGTGATGTAAACAATGAGTTAGACAGATAAAAAAAATTCTGGAGTGATTTAACCTAGTGAAAATTGTTATTTCCTTATTTTTGTATGTGAAATGCATAGTTGTCTCCCTCCTCAATATTGTACAGTTTCTATAATCCACATAGAAAAATGTCCCATCTGTGTGGGCTGAGGATTTGTCTCTTTTGTGAGGATCAGGTTTTCATTTTAATATTCTTTTTAATGCTTCTCATGGGCAAGGATGGAAAACAAACCTGAAGGTCACACCTGACACCCAGTACAGATAGTGTTAACACTACTGTGACTATCAGTGAACCTGCAAAATTTTACGAAATGTCTGGGTGCACACATGCCTGTTGGAGTTGAAAGGACAATCCTGGGCAATTCTGATTTTGTTATTGATAAAATGCAATAAACTATTATTACTGAAGTGGAACCCTCTCAACTGTCAGAGAAGTTGCTAGTACAGACCTTGCTAAGGATTAATATCTATGTGTGTGTGTGTGAGTCTCTGTATCAAGGTGAATAATAATAACCACTTTAGTCAGGTGTTCTTTTCAATCCTTTCCTTTATGTCAGCTGTAGGTTTAATATTTTTCTCCCTTCAGGGGATATTTAAGTATGTTAGCTAAAAAGAAGTAAAGCAAATGCAAAACCAAATATTACTTGAAAACAGCATTCATTCCCAATAGGTTGCTGTGCGTGGAATTTACCTAGCTTTTCTGTGTGTCTCCAATTATTATTATTTTGTAGAATTTAAACAGGGACATTTGTTCCAAGAAAAATAATATCAAAGATGATCCTCTGGCTCTGCTGCTCATAAGAAATGTCTTTATCCTCATTTCCTCTGAGGGAGAAATAAGGGTCTGAGAGCCACCGAGTTTGGATTAATCTGGATCCACAGACTGAATATTTTCTCCTTCCATTCTCCAATGCTCACTTGCCTTCTTCCCTTCTCACATACTCATCTACTGCAATACATAACAAAAACCCACTAAAAGTGTGATCTGGGCTTCAAGCCACACTCATCCCTGAACCCAGCTTAATCATGCAGAGGGAATATCATCAGGACCATGTATTTCCATTCTCTGGAGGTTTTCTTTCCTTTACACCACCAAGACCAATTTCTTTTTGTTTTAAACAAAACAGCTACTATATAGCTGTTTTTCAACAGTGTAAATTCCAGTTTTGCCTCTGTGGTTCATCAGAAGTTATGTGCCAGATCTGAAAATGTCAACTGGACACAAAAACAAAACCAACTGGCAAAACAGAGAGTGTTGGTCTACATATGATTGCTGACTAGTGTGTTAACATTTGGTGAATGCTCTATGAGAAGAATGTTTGTTTCAATCCCTCCCCAAATAAATTTTACTCTTTCAAGTATGGGAATTAATCAGTCTAAGAGAGAGGCATTAGTCAATGAAACAGCTTTCTGAAGAAATCCTCATTGTTCAAGACTTTTAAAAATTGGCTGAACAATGAACTGCTTGAATATAGGGATTCATTTTGCTCCATCCAGGGAGCAGAGTGAGCGTGTGGGATAGACAAATTAATAAGTCTTTTCTGTTGCTAATTGCAGTAATTCTGAGAAAGAAAATAGAGTGAGAGCACTGCAGCAAGAGAGCCAAGAGATTCCAGGATGGGAGGGGTTAACACTTGTCATTCTTAATCATACAGTTACAGTCTTGTGACAGTGGACTGTGCAGGGTACAAACACAGCTCACCCAAATCCATTTTCCCCGCTGGCACCATCTCTTTATGACTTATTGCGTTAATTAGCTTTCCTGCTCCGTTCCACGGCGGAGCTGAACGTGCAGTGATTGCCACCTGAGGGAGAGGGGCTGCTGTGCCCAGCGCCAGAGACTTTGCTGCTCTGCACAAGAGTGGCTTTCAACGAGGCAGTTTTCCAGTCATACCCAGGGGAGCAGAGACTGTGCAGCTGGCAAACAGGAGGGTCCTCCCCTCCCCTCTGGTCTTCTGAGACCGTTCTGGGGCTTGCTGGTCTCCACTGGAGCCTGAGGAGCTCCAGTCCATTCACGGAATTTATCCCTGCAGCAACCTGGGCTCTAGTTCTGCAGAGATCAGCTTCAGACTGATGTGCTACAGGCCTGGAGCAGGGAGGATTTTTTCTTTGTTTGGTTTTAAAGTAAGGCTAATGTCATGAAAATCAGTGTTTCCTCATTAAAATAGAAATAAAATATCCTTCCCTCCTCCCACCCCAGTTATCCAAAAAACAAAAGATTTCAGGCTCAACCAAACTGAGTCTTATCCTTAGGAGGGAGGATGTGTCAGCTTAGTACAGGAATAAGTGTGGCTCAAGGGAAGAAGTGTCCCAGCCAGAGGACTGAAGGTTGTTATACAAATTAATGTGGTAATTACAGTATCATCTGGAGAAAGCAACTGTGACTGTGTCCCTGTTCTGCTAAGTACTGTAAGCACTGTAATAGAAGAGAAGTCCTGGCATGGTTATAATCTCAGCAGACAACTCAAAAGGAAAAGAAAAAGCTCCTTTATTACTATGTCATAGATAAGAAGCCAAGGCCCAGAGAAATTTTAAAGGTTTTATAGTCACCAAGTCACCACCACCTCTGGTGTCATTTTGGCTATACTATGTACAAGACTAAATTGAAATTCTTGACAGGGGAAAGAGACAGCCACAAATGCTAGGAGTCAAAGCCACTTTCATTTAAAAATGAATTTTTTTCCAAATTACTTATTCTTTAAAGTTTCCTAATAATGGCTGAAAAAGATAAGAAAAGCTCTTCCTTCTTCATTTACCTTTTATTTTGGAGAAAAGGGATCTTATCTTGAATTCCAGATCAGTGAATTGTTAGAAAGGATCCTTTCTAAATACAAATACAAATCCTTATAAAAAAAAAAAAATTGGGACTAAGAACAGATGTCCAAAATCAAAATTTTTGGTTAATGAAATATGTCTTTCCTAGGGCCAAATATGCCCCTGCAAAACCTCTGCCTAACAGTAATTTGCAGAAAGTCACATAAAGAGGCTTTAACAGAGCAGTCATTTAAAACTCTGTTTTAATAAAGGAAGTAATGTTAATAAGATATCAAATGAGCAGTCATAAACACGTGCTAGCAGCAAGACAAAAAATGTAAGTATGTGAGAAAGGGGAGGATCAAAAGCAACTTCTGCTCATGCCAAAACAACGCTATTACAAACAAAAAGGACATTAGGCAGAGATTATTAAAAACTAGTCCATTGTTCAGTAATAGCAAACATTTCACACCTCACAAGGCAGAGGCAATAAATCCCATTGATTCCTCTGAGACAGTTCACAATTAAATACTGATTTGCAAATAAATAAATAAATAAATAAATAAATAAATAAATAAAGGCAGAATTCATTGTGGCACCTTGCACCGCCAAATCAAAGCAATTGGAGTAGAATTGAGAATAATTACCAGATGTGTTGCTTTGTGCTCAAAACGGCATCCATTATTTACAACTACCAGTGATGTTCCTTATTTATTCCTCCTGCTGGTCTAATGACTATTGCCATTCAGTGTTCTTTTATTTAATCATCAACATCCAAAAAAAGAAATATCTTTTTTTCTCTCTCTGTTTTTTTTCCTTTTGGCCATAGCAGGAAGGGAAAATTTTTCTAAACCCCAACAACAGCAAATTGCTCTGGAGGAATGCATCATTTTTTTCAGATTGGCCTGTAATAATGTGCATTGGCTTCAATTTATTGGACTTTTACAGATGTGCAATCCAAATGGATGTTTCTTTAACTCCTGAAGTAATGTATATTTGTTTTCTCCTTGCCTATTTCTCATCTTTTCTATGGAGGTTATTTCTGGATGGAAATTGACTCGTGGTCATAAGCATTAAGAGAGTCTGAAGCTCCCCCAGGGAGCCCAGTGCAGTCATAAAGTTGTAGTACATGTAGCCATGCACACACAGAAAGAAAAGTGTTCGCAGGTGAAGAGACTCCAGGGACATGAATCTTCTTTTTTCCTTATTCTTTTGTTTGTTCCAAACCCATTTGAAGGCAGGGTGCTTTCCAGGCACATTCTAGGTAAGGACAAAGGGAAAATATCCCTTGAGGAATAAAGAATTGATAGGTAGATATTAGCAGACTAATTAAATAATCTGGCCCTTCATATGCTATGTCCATAATAGGCCTTTTCATGAGTATCCCCACACTTTTTCTAGGATGCATTTGCATGGATATATCTGTTGAGGTAGAGAAGGATTTTTGACGGAATAAGTGAAGATGTACTGAATTGCATCAGTTGCAAGCTTCACTAGAAAACATCCCTCTTCCATTGTCATCTCATAATTTCCAGAGGTAAAACTTTTGAGACACCTCTTGTCCCTCTACAATTTGCCTCCCAAACATAATTTCTTTAATTTTTCTCTCATTTTGGCTGTTCAGAATGGATCCTAGTGATTATATAGGGGTTGCTATACTTTCAGGCCCTTATACACATTTCAAGAGATTCACATTTTAAATGAAGAGCTTTTATCACTGTTAGTCATCTTCAGGGAGCTCCACAGAAGAAAATCTCGGTAGGTCTGGCTTCACAGGGACAGTGACTGAACACACACAAGGAAAACCTTTTTTCCTTCATTTCAAATGGAATCTGGCAGGTTCCCTCCACTCCATTCACTGCACTTCCACTATAAGGAAAGCATGACCACAATACCCCTGTTAAAGGGTTCACCCTGTATCACAGTAAAAGGGTTAGAGTAAACTGGAAGTCAGAAAATGCTGGGGAAAGACACTAGATAGCAGAAAATAATGCTACTTCTTCCACTTGCAGTTTTCTTCCAGGAATATTCAACGTGAAAAGAGTATGAAATTTTGTAGGGATTACGGAAGGCATCACAGAAAAGCTGATATTTGAACAACATTTCTACATCCCTGCTAGTGTCCAAATTCTTTGCAACAGGATGTCTGAAGAACCAAGAGTGCAGACCAGAGGATCTGTGCCCTTCGGTGGTCTGTTACACATGTAAAAGGTTATGGAAGCTGGGCAGTCCCTGTCTAAGAGCTGCACAGCAAATTGTAGCATACACACACCCACACACACAGAGATTCCTGAATGGCTTAAAATCTCCTGTCAGTTGGGAACTCTTAGTGAAGACAGACCTCACTGCTCCTTGTTCTGTGCCTTTAATCTTCCGTTTTGCTCATTCTGCTCTTTAATCATCAGACGACTTCTGACAGTAATTGTGGATGTCCCTGGATAGCTCAGTAATAAATGTATCCTGAACAAACATGCCTGTCAGACTCTATTTAGCCTAGAGCATCAAGTTTATGACCTCATGAAAGAGATTCTTTCTTAAGTTCTCTAAACAACTCTCAAAGTTAATCTCTACCTGTACTAATCACTAACTATTTTTTGCCATTTCCCTCAAGAATTAGAGATAGCACCCTGCAAATTACATTGGTCCCAAACTTTGGACCACAGGCATAATCTCTATGTCCAAGTCTTAATGATTGCATTGCATCTTGTCACTTCAAGTCTGTCTTTTGGGAAGACCAGTAGCAACAAAACAATATTGCAGGATATTGTTAATATAAATACACTTCTCCCTTTAAAGATTGCTGTTGCAGGAGCATGAGGACAAGCTCTTTTTCTGTATTCACCTTTGAACATAGTACATCTGCTGTGAGAGTTTCACAGAGTAAAGAAGTGGAATTGGAGAGGGGTTTCTTTCATTGTTAATTATTTGTGCTTCTGGTCTAGTGACCTAAACTATACTTAGCTCCCCATCAAAACCAAAACCTGAAAATTAAATGGACTGGAATGGAAAGGTGGTCTCTGTGTAACTCTCTGGATTCTGTTTCACAGGATGCAATCCTCCTCGATTTCCAAAACCAATTTTCTGCCATCATCTTATGAAGGTAGAGGTCATCCTGTGAAATGTGATAGCTCACCAGTTTTTATAAAAGAATGTGCCCTTCCTCATGAAAGCAGGGTTCATTAAATCATGCAGCTGATCAGATTGCTGAAGCCTTGATTGGCTGGCAGCCAGTGTGAAAAAATCCATGGGGAAGAGGCACATGGCACCATCCAAATAGGCTGGACCTGAACTAGGGTATTTTAATCACACTGCTTTAGAGAGGAAAGAGGAATCTCAAAGAAGGGCAGTATGGGAGTTTTATCGACTTTTATGGTCAACAGGAGATGGGAAATAATCATCCAGCCACATCTGAGTTCCTCATTTAGCATTTATTCCCAGGCATCACTTTACCACTAATCAGAGTTCAAAAATAATTCACAAGCTACCTCTGCCCTTGTTGCACATCTTCTCTCCACAGTGTCCTTACAGAAGCTGGCAAAAAGCTGTTTGGAGCTGGTACCAGAAGGCAGCTGCTTCTGGAGCAGGGCATAGCAACAATGAGCAACACTTCCTACAGGACAGAAAACCCAGTAAATTTTCAGAGCAGGTCTAAGACAAGCGTCAGGCAAAATGATGCTCTGGACTAGCAGATGGGACAAAAATCCTTGTGTGTGCTGGGTAGAACAGGGAAAAGTGTGCTGGAACAAGTGAGATTAGGAAACTATAGCTCATGTTAGAACTGGACATCAGGGTTAGATGTCCCAAATGTCAGATGACTTAGAGTGAGTGTTATCTTGAGTTACGGGGCTAATTTTTTCCACAGATTTCACGTGAAATGAAAATGGACTGAAAATTAAGCAACACTAATTTCTTTTTCAAGGTGTTCAAATAAAATTCAGAGCCATAACTGATGACTCAAAGACTAACCAGGTCTGAATAAAGAACCAAGAGGCTATCTGTCTGGGATTTGCAAGGCATGGAAAGCCTGCACCTAAGGATAAAGATAGCATAAGTGCACCAGTTTTCATCACACGTCTGGGACTCTGAGACAAAATATGCTGGGGATTTTCTTTATATCAGCCAAGAAGATGGGAGCTGGCAGAGCATCCTCAATTGAATCACCCATTCCTCAGGCTTTAGAGTTTTGCATAGTTCAGATGAACAACCATTCTTCTGGCTTTAACCCTTAACACTATATTTTGTAGGGAAACTGTTACATACGCTATTAATGCTTTGGGGTTTTGCCTCTGCTAGGAGATGTTTTCCACTGATTTTGTGAAAAATGGATACATGCAGATCCTCTGTTCACTCTCAGACTTAAAATTTGAAAATATGGGTGGTGTTATCAGCTATCTATAAACAAACAGAAGTTATCAGTATCTATAAACAAGTAATGCATTGTTTTACATCCATCCATTTTTAAAAGAGGGAAACTGAGGCACAGAAAGATTTAGACAAAGGAATAGGACTGAAAGACAAGAATCTCTGATGGCTGATAAGAGCTGCCAAAGGGTCCTCTTTAACTAAAATGAAAACTGCAGATTCAGAGTAGCTGACCCTTCATTCATGGGAATCAGTACATTCCTACCCTAGGGTGAGGCATTCAAAGGCCAAATGCCTTGCTCACCAAGTGTTGTCTGAGAAGTTTTTCAGCTCTTTGGAGAATATTGATATTGATTGTAGAAAACAAGCGTTAATCCGGAGAGACAGACAAACACATATAAATAAAGTGCATTTGAGTTTAAAGAAAAAAGTTAGCATCATGCCATTGAACTATTGACAATGCTGTCACAAATATCATCTTGTCTCAGTGTAAATAAACAAGCTTAGTGCTGTTATTTTAGAATAAAAGGCCGGAATAGGGTTTGTATTGACTTTCTAATACCCACTCAAGAGTTGGAAGAAGAAAATTAAAGATAATAAAGTAAAAGTGCAAACCGTGAAAGTGGAGACAGCTGGTGCATAGTAAACTGCAAATCTGAGTCCTCTTCAGTTCAGGAAACCAATTGTGCAACTCAGTAAAGGTCAGCAGCAGAGATAAGTTGAGCTTGTCAGTGAATCCCCTTCTATATTTGGAAGGATGACCCCTGCAGGGTGATACAATCTTAGTCTGCACTGATTCAAAGACTTGTACTCATGTCCTACCCTTTGTGCATACACTTGAGAGCTCGGTGGTGTTCCTGGGCGCTGCCATGTTCATCTGAAGTTGGCTGCTCTTGGGTAGCTTATTCAATCCACTGGGCAGCAGTGATAGTGTAAACTGGTAATGCCATCTTAACTCTGTTCAGTGACAGGGATATTTAATATTTATAACTCCCTACAATATAATCAGGTGTGATCCCAAGCCCTCTGCATTTGCCTTTCTTACAAAAACTTGCACTGATGACACTTGGTATCTTTTTTGGAACTCATCACTCTGTGTCTTGGTTAAATTCAGGCCTTTTTCTGGGCAAGGGCTGTTCCTAGAATAACATCATCATCTTTATCAGGTTCTTCTTAGAGCTTCTTTTATTTTCCAAGCTTCTGTGATGCTTTTGTGGACTTTGTCACTTCCTTTTTTCATCCTAAATGAAAGAGGATTGAAGGATTTAAAAAGATAGGAGAGGACTGAAAAGAGAAATCTGATCCCCCTAGTCCAGTAGTCCTCTCAAGATGGACAACTGTTTTGTCCTTTGGCTCATCTCAGCATCCTTTGGGAAAACTGAATGTTAGACCTCAAGGCCCAAGATGCTTCCTTTAGGGATGGCAGACCATGTGTAAGAGGCCACACCTTCCACTTGACAAGTAAAGTATTGCTAAGGGAGTGAAGTTAAAGGTGAATAAGTGGTGATAGTTGGAGGGGTGAAAAGAGATTGCATAAGGGGCTGACAACATGATGAGGATTTTGAATGATGCTGAATTTTATGGAGATGACAATGTGAGGAAGAACTTTATTTATGAAGGGCAGTTGAGGAAGATATTGACAACACTAATGACTGTAAGCTGCTGCTCTGCCATCTCTGCCTAAACATCCCTACATCCAAGCAACCAAGGGATCAACAAGGCTTTCCATTACCATGACTTCTACACATGATTTTGAATCAAATCAAAACATCCTCTAGATATGAAGTATTTCAGACCTCAGGTTCTGCCTTGTGCAGGTCCCTGAGTTTTCAATGACGTTGCCTTGTAACATCCAGCATATCAAACTTGTACAATTAGAGGGTGCAATGGCCCGTGAGTTGTTGAATTCATGCAAAGAATTCATGCAATCATTTAGTTTGAATCAGGTTGGTTACTGTGTCCAAATAATCCCATTTAAATAGGTTTCTTTGACATTCCTTCCCAAGTTCTTTTGAGTTGGAGAGTCAAATGTGAGGCAGGGAGGATTTATTTGTTTTGGTTTCTATTTCAAGGGAGAAAATGTGGATGGAAAACTCAGAAAATCCAGCTCTATACAGAAGCTGCAACTCCTTAATCAGAAAAGAGAGGGAGCTGCAATTGTATGGATAAGCTCTGGTGTCCTGTACTGGGTGTATAAAGCAAAGGACTGACACAAGTAGTGATACAAGTAGCACACTTCCAACTTTTGCACTTCTTCCTTGGAGGTTTGATGGCAGGAGTAGCCTTTGAGACTTCTTCCTGGCTTCACAAACAATGCTGAATTTCACATAGTGACTCTTGCCTCTGTCCCACAGCGTATGGGTCAGCCAGAGGTATCTAATTGCTTTGAAAAGTCTCATAGCAAGGGAGAGGTTTTCCCATCCCTAGCCTCAATAGTTAATTACCCTTGCTGGTTAGTTATGCTCACTAATTCTCTTCAGTGACAACAAGGTGTCTATAGGGGTTTTTTTTCCTACTGAGTTTAGTTTCTCTGAGCCTCAGATTCACCTTTATTAAAGTGGAAATAATAAACAAAGAGCCAGATCATTCCCCAGTATAGATTAACAACACTGAGCACAGAAACACCTTTCCTACTTATTTAGTTGGCGGTTAGAGTCCTTTGAAAATCCTGTCTATGCCACTCTGTACTTTTGCTGGGCAGGATGCAAAAGTCCTGAATATGACATTGCCTATGAAATGATGAAGCCCACTATCTCTGCAGCATTGTTCTTACAAGCCTGTATCATATCAATAAAAGATTATCTGATTTCAGGAATGAAAAAAATAAAAATTAAGGAGAAAAGGATTGGGAATCATTCACAGCAGGTCATTTTGGTTGGACTGCAATCAGCTTGCCAGGCTTAATAAGACAGGTATTTGAAAGAGTATTGATCTCAGTTCTTTTCTCTCTTTAATTTCATTTTTTGTATTTGTTTATACTTATACTTATTAAATAAGTATACTTATACTTATTAAATATTAAGTTCCTTGTATCTTGCCTACTGGTAACATGCAGCCTCCAGCTTGTGTGTCCGTTGCTCCTTGAAAGTTCTGTAAAATTTCTGCAGCTTTTGGGCCAGCATCCATTTCTGTTTGGCAGGTAAGGTCTTAGTTCATCTTTCCTCCCTGTTTTAGGTTTGTGTTAGGGTTGATTAATTAAACCTCAGTTTAATTCACAAGACCAATGCAATTTCCTCACTACATTTTCACTCTGAAAGATTTTTACAATGAGAATCCTGCCTTGGTCCTGTGGTTTCTTTGCCTTTTTGTGCATGCATGGGCACAGCACCACCATTTGCTTTCTGGTGGCAATTCCAGGTGCTCTCTGCAAGTGGTTTGTGGTTCCCAGGCAACATACTCACACCTGATAAGGTGCAGTAGCTCTTGATCTGCAGATTCTGACAGGCTGTACAGAGAAGATGAGAAGGGAAACAAAGGCACAGAGGTGAAAATGACTTTTCCCAGGTCATATTGCTGACCATGTTAGAGCCTGCCTAGACCCCAGTGCTCTCAGTCACTCTCTGGAGAATTATCTCCAGCACCAGAAAACCTTTCCAGGGTGATTTAAAAGAACGTGATTTTAACCAAGCTCAAAGCCCAGTAGTCTAATGAATCTTCTCCCAACAACTGGCATGCACATAATTCATCTCATTTTTTCAGGATTTTGTGACTAATACAAGAGCTGTTCGCCCTAACCTGCCTGTATGATTCATCTGTATTTTGTATGGCTTTTGGTACTCAAATTGTAACTCTCAAGTGCAAGGGGTAAAAACAAAATTAAAAAGTGATATCTGACAGCAGATGGAGATTTGATAATATGAAGAATAATTCTTACTGGATCTTGTTCCAAGTTGTATCAGTGTTGGAGATGGTTAGACTTGGGCCAAAAATAGCAAAGACATTGAAATAAGAATTCAGAACTGAATAGTGATTTTTGATTTGGGTTTGTTGGTGTTTTGGCTTTTTTAGTTTGGCTGGGTTTATATCCAGTATTTCAGATATTGTGCTAGAATAGATTCAGAGATCATAGAACTGGTTTAGGTTAAAAAAAAAATTAAAATAATTGAGTCCAACTCGTAATCCAGCACTGCCAATTCCATCATTAAAACATTTCCCTGAGCACCACATCTACACATCTTTTAAATACCCCCAGGCATGGTGACTCCTGAACTTTCCTGAGCTTTCCTAAGAAGGCATGCTTCACAATCTTTTACATTAAATAATTTCTTCCTGATGTCCAAATCAACCTTCCCTTCCCCAGCTCCGTCGCCCTCCTCTGCACATCCTCCAGTACCCCAAATAATACAAAGAGGCAGACAGTTTAATTCCAGCATGAATTAAACCTTGTTTCATTTTCAGATTTGGGGTCTGTCCACAATGAGGGACTACAGGTCAGATAGAAACAAGGTAGTCCAAAGGAAAGACTGACTTAGAGCTGTACCTCCTTCTCTACCTGATTTTTGTTTTTTTCATCACATCCAATCCTTGAATATGTTTAAAGTTTCCCTGTCACTTTCCTTCCTTAGCCAAATAAATCACCACTTCTTTGTTTATTTAATCAGTTAGATAGGATGATTAAAAATTAAAATATATGAGGAGTCTATTCTACTTGAAAGTTCTGGGTTTTTTCTTTATACCCTGCTACCATAAGGTGTTGGGTTAAAGGAATGTAATGGCAACTGCATGATTTTAAATGCTTCCTTTTGTTTAGGAGATATTTATGAACACTGCTTTGTTTCAGTGTTATTTATATTTATCATTATTATTACTAATAATATTAACCAAAGAAGGTCAGTGTGATTTTGATTCAAGTGTTTCACTCTATGGGAAAGTCAAACTCTAATCAGGCTGAAAGCTGAGATATAGGAAAACACAATTTAAACACTGTGACTTTTTTCTTACTGAGTAAAAAGCTGTCCACTCCAAATAGGAACATTGAGCTCAGCTTTGCTATCCTCCACCAGCTGCCCTTTCCAATAATGGCTCCACGACTGGTAGTTAGCAGAAGGAATTTTATTTAGGAATTATATTTTGATAAGATTTCAGACTACTTAAAAAAAAAAAAACAAATTTCCCAAATGACAGGCTAAGTAGGTGGTTAACCAGCTCCAAAGCACAGATCTAAAGCAAAACGCATTTTCAGAGAAACTGCACAATGTAAGCCCTTGGGGGACGCGCTCAAGTAAAACGAAATGGGGTTTGCAAATTCATTGAAATTAGGTGAAGCATTCGAGAACCATCACCATTTAAAGATATTGATGAGCCCTTGTCTGCGCATGCAAGTCCACAGCATTAATCATTCACACAGACAGGAACGGACTGTAGTTTTCAAACAAGATTTGCCAAGGGTTCTTGGGCAATTTGGAAGATGCGTTTTTGTAGCTGGCGCTGAATATATTGGGTCAAAGGTGAAGGTGTGGCTCTTCCTACACCCTATTCCTGCAGTGCATCTCTCCCACTCCTCAGGCAGCCCTGTTTGCAGCTGACACTGGCTGGCTCCTGGGATTTCAGTCAATCCTGGCACCTACCTGTGCCAGCGCTGAGGTTAAAATGCCAGTGTGAACCCAACCTCTCCAGAGCAAGTCATGCCCCTCTTCTTCCTGCCCATGCCTCAGTTTCCTAAACTAAGCAAAGTATAAGAGATATGTGTTGATTTTTCTTGTAGAGTTGTCACACAAGAGAGGGAAAAGAATTTTTTTTGAAGTATAAAATTAACAAAAAAATTCAATTGGATTTCATTTACTATTGGATTTGTGGGAAGTCCAGACCAGTTGTTATGTTTGGAGATTTCAACCCCAGCATGAAATTTTTGGTTTCTTCCTCTCCCATCATTAAGGTCTGATCCTGACACTTTTTACTAGCAAGAGTAAACAGTGCCCTTTGAAACTGTCAGAATGATTGGCACATAAAAACGCCACGTTACATAGGGTATTGGGAGTGAATAAAGATTTCAGGCTCAGTTTACAAAAGGTTGCAGTAAAGACGGCTCAGTGAGAGGTGCCTGCTCCCATCCTTCAACCCCTGACTGCCCCAGAGTGCAGGTCTGCACCCTCAGCACTAGTGTCCTTCAGATAAACTGTTGTCCAGAGCTCCCTTGTCCTACCTGTCTCTGGTGGCTGCTGCTCAAAAGAAACTTAAAAATATCCCAGTGTAACATTCCCAGAAGAGATGTGACCTCAACGTCTTTACTCCTCTCGCTGCAACACAAGGCCCAGATGTGAGCTGCGCACATGATTCCCAGGGTTTAACTATTCAGGGGCAGATTGTGTCCTTGGTTGACTGGCTCTGCAACAACAACCCTCCTGTCCACCACTACTGTCACCAAACACCACTCCATGCAGTGGTCTGAGTGGTGATCCATGGGATGAAGCTTATGATCAAAGCTAGGGGCTTTCTGACACCCATTTGAAGATCCTCTGCATTGCAGATGCATTGAGATGTTGCCTGACTACAAGGTCTGGACTTCCTTCTGTGCACAATTATAAAAAGAGTATGCTGAGGGTGTATACCAGGTAACTCAGCATTGGCCTAAATCCTAATCCTTACCTCTGTGACTTCTGCACACTACCTTTGTTCCATCCTGTATTTCTAACTGTTCCACTCACACAGCTCTTCCTCAGCATGGCTGAGCTCTGGAGCAGAAAACAAAGATAAGGGATATCTCATGTTCAGTTCTCCCTTTCACCATGCAGTGCTGCAACCTATCAGTACTGGATTTAGACTAGTAAATTTACACCTTTAAAGTCCTGCTTTGGTGTAGCAGCTCTCTACTACTGGTAAAATGCAGCAAGGCCATCTTAAAGGTAGTCACTGAGCCCCCTATTTTTTCCCAAATTCTAAGATCCCTTCCTTTCTCCCTCCTCCCTCAGTCAAGGGGAAGGGTGTCTGTCTCAAGAACCACAGCAGTTGGCTGTTCATTCACAGATTAACTGCTCCAGCTCTCTGCTCTATTACTATTCATATTTGTTTCCCCATCCCATCAGGCAGTAATCCAGTAATAGGTGTCAGCTGGTTAGCAGAATCATTTGGGAAAAGTTGGGAGACACTTAACAGACTTCCCCTTCCCATTGCCAGCCCCCTGCTACTAATTCAAATAGTCCGCAAAGCACTAGGGGGTTTATTTTAGCTTCCTTTCTCTTTGTCTTTGTCTGTTTTCTTGGTTTTGTTGTGGGTTTGGATTTTTTCTGGTTTGATTTTTCATTTTTTTCCTCCTGGACCCAGCTGCGTCTCTGCAAATTCGATCTCCAAAATGGAAGCTTGGCTGAGCTGGAAGCTGTCATCACCAATGGTTAGTAGCTGGCTGCAGCCACTTCCCAGGGAAGAGGGAAGATGAGTCCCTAGGCATCATGGCAGCATGAAAAGTGACTACATGTAAATACTTCAGCACATGATTTCTTTTCCATTACTTTGATTCAAATCTCCCTGAATCCTCAGCTGAGTTAATGCAGTTAGTAGGTTATGGGTGCTGCATGTGTATGCCATTGGATTTGAGTCCTTCACACAATTGGTTGGTAAATAATTTAGTACCAGTTTCGCCTGGAACAGAACCTGAAAATAGCCAGGCTGTTTATAGCTCCTGCTTTCTCTCTTCCCACTTTTGTCCCTTCACAAGCACTAGGGGGTTTTTTGTGAAAGCACAGCCTGGCAGAGGCTGCCATTTTACATGTCACAGCTTCCTCCTGTCCCTGCTCATCCAGAGATCTCGTAATTTATTTTCTAGAAGAGAAGGGAAAGGAGGAGCGGGGTCAGGCCAGAGAGCTGGAGCTACACACACAATAAAGCAACTGAATACTCCTGCCTTGGGATCTGCAAGTAAGAATTTGCCCAAATTTCTGCCACCAAACTCAGTTTTTCCTTCACATCTGGTGCTTTCGATACAGTGGTGTATTAATTTATTTGAGATTCCTGAACATCTTAAATTCTGCTTAAGGTCGACATGGCAAAGGTAGACAGAAAATGGTAATAACAATGAAGGAAAACATGAGTTTAGGAAAAAGTCCTGGATGAGCAAGGCAAAAAGAATCCCATTGAAATGTCCAGGCAATCTGGGATGGACCAAATTCAAGTGTTTCAATTTTTCTTTGGGCTGTAATAATATCCCTAATCATGTCCCTCATCCTGTTTTATTTCTTGCCACAATTTTTTGTCTTCTTTCCTGTTATTGACCATGGTGCACCACGCTATGCCCTGTATCCCATGCTCCTTCCTCATACCAGACACCACCCTCCTCACCCACATGGGACTGAGCTTCACCCAGCAGATGTGGAGCAGACTCTAAATCCATGTTACTCATCATTGCTCCCAGTTCAGCTGAGGTTCTTCTTTATCTGAACCATGGAGCATTTTCCCTCTCCTAACCCTATGAAATACTAATAAAGACAGGAGTTGACCTCATAGCTGCATTTGTGAAATCCTCTTGACTGATTTCTACAGAACCCATGGGGAAACAGCAGAGACCATGGACAAAAATTGCCATTGAATGTTCTCCAAAACAGAGGCAAACCTGCACAGTTTCTGTGCAGTTGCACACAGAAGCTGATGGGTGAAATATTTAATTTTGCTGTGTTCAGGAGATTGTAATAGATGAAAAATGCCCAGATTCTTGACTTTCTGATGATTGTTAAAGTAAATGTTGCTGAGTTCTCTCACTGAGGCCAACCAACATGGAACACTTTGTGTCACTGAAGTCTACACCACAACCACTTTGATCCTCATGCAGGTATTTAGCATGGGAGACAAATGCACTCTTGTTTACACATCTTCACGCATCCCCAGAAGCAGTATGGGGGCCATGCTCCCTCCCTCAGACACCAACTGCCTTAGCACACTGTATTTTGGTCAGTCTGCCTGCCCAGCTGCAAATAAACCTCTCAGCCAGACCCCAGAATGGTCACCCTCACACCAGATATCCTTTGAATTTCATAGCTGCTTGTGAGCCACCTCCCCATCCCAGCCCCCATATATGGTTTTCCAAACACCTATTATAGGACTCTGCATCAGCATATGAATTTAGCAATGTTTTGACTGTGAGGAGTCAGTTATTAATATGAGGATTTAATTATATATCACAGCCACGGAAAAAAAGAGAGCTGCTTGTGCCCTGCACTGCCCCAGTGTTGCATTGTTGTGTGTCAGGGCTTTCACTTGCTCTTGCCTGCTTTGCCATCCTGTTTTGCCAGTTTCCTGCTGGAGTTTCTTTCACCCGAGCAGTCTGGGGCATTTTGCAAACTCGCTACAGTTGAGATGCCCATGCTCAGTGAGGTGCAACATTATTTCATAGAAGGGAGGGCTGAGGCACAAAGAATTTAAGGTCAGAAAGTTCATCCTCAGGTGCTTAAAGGCAGCAAATTTCTTCAGTATTTAGGGACCAGAGGGATGCTTGCCAGGGGTGTTATCACTGTGTGTTTGCATGTCCCGTCGGCTCTCATATGAGCAATGGTTGCTTAGCAACTTTGAGATGATGGCCAGCAATTCTGATATCTGAGTAAGGATTCAGACATTTAATTTCACAGACCCACACTTGAAAACACTGGTTTAGCTGAGATGATTGAGGTCACATGCAGAGATGGTGGCTGAGCAGTAGGTGCAGAGCCAAGCTTGCCCCTCAATGCCCATTTCGATCAGGAGCAACTACCTGCTTCCTCTACAGAGACGTTTTGGACCTTTGGTGTTATGAATCACCTTTTCTGTTCTGGCACAGCTAAAGCTGGCTTCTGGGAATGGAGTATTCATGGAAATGGATGAGGGTTTGTAATGTCTGACCACCCTAAGTGCCCACAGCCAAAGCTGGCATCCTCACTGATGGCTGTGGTGACAAGGGGATTGTAGGGGTGCTGTGGCACCGGGATGCCTGTGAGGGGTCTCCAGCTTGACTCACAGACCCCTTTTGAGGGTCACACTTTTGCCCAGTCTGCAAAATGGGAATAGCGATGCTTCAACCACTTTTGCCAAGAGCTTTGAGAGGCTTGTTTCCCTCCTACAAATGCTATGCAAGATCTAAATAGCAGAGTTATTTCTGGTGTGTTATCCTGATAGCGTGAGAGGCTCAGACAAGATCCGCATTTGCTGATGGTGACTCACTGTGAGCCTTTGAGGGTTGTGTGGAAGGGCTTGCTCTGATGTTTTTGCTGCTCTGAGATAGATTATTGATTCTCTTTATCTGTTGTTCATCTTACAAACCCAAGGTGATGAGCATCCTGTTAGTTTCAAGAGCACTGGTGCTATTTTTCTACTGCTTCAAGGGACACAGAATGCGATCCAAGTACCCTCAGATGAGCAAAAAAAGCAGGTCAACCTGGTTCACATCAGTTAAACTGCCAACTCCAAGGGAAGGCTGAAAAGTAAGATTGGATAACAAAAGCAGACCTTGTCCAGTGTGAGGGTTGGGAATTTTCCATTAAATTGCATTTTCTTTGGCTTGGGTTGGCTTCTGTTGTTACTAAGTTTGCTAGGAAATTCCAGATCATTGAAAACAGTGCTGTTCATCTGGGGGAAAAAACATCCGGAGAAAAATCTCAGAAAAATGTCAAAATGTTGTATTTTGACATTGCTGCCGTAAGAAAAAAATGTGTTCTTTCCCATTACTATAGAATTTGTTATTTTAGAAAAGTAATCTTATTCCCAGGTAATTAATACAAGAAAATCTAACAGATTTGTATATACAGCTGTCAAGATACAAAAAATAAGGATTGGCTGCAACACAATAGGGATTTCACTGCTCTTCTCAATCCATAGCAAAAAAAAGGTTTCTCCAGCAGCAGCTGCAACATCAACATTCCTTTCTTTGCAGCAACCCTCCAGCCAAGAAATGCTAGATGCAAAATTTACCACATTCTTCACAAAAAAAGCCTTTCTTGGCTCACTCCCTCACCCCACCTTCTGCCTTTCTTGAAAGCCATAAATATGAAGAGGCCAGCCGAAGTTAACTGCAAAATACCCACTTGCAAACAGGTGTAACAAAAGAGTGAGTCTGAAATGAGTGCTCTGCAGAAAAGAGGGAGAAAGGAGGTGGGGTGGGAGGCGGGAAGTGAGGAAAGGGGAAAAAAATAAAACCACTACATGATTGAAGGCCTTATAAATGTAAATGGTTTGACAGAAAGGGTTTAGCAGCCCTGGGTAGAAGATTGCACTTGCTGTTTCAAGGCCCTTATTTTCAAAATCGTAGCACTGGATCCCTTTCAAAGCTGGTCCCTGTGTTTGCTTTTTCAATCAGTGAATATCAGGTTGTCTTTTTTTTTTCTTTTTTTTTTTTTTTATTCTCTGCACTCAGATGTGCCAGGCTTAAATGAAACCTCAGAGAGAGAGAATATAAGCCGTGTTCTGGACCTTTGAAAGAGCTCATCCCTGCTGCCTTTATTGCTACTTATTTATGAATCTTCCATCTCCCCCTCCCAATACCCCCTTCCTCACCAACCTCCACCTCTTTTTTTCCTGCAGCAAATCCCACCTTCCCCTTTGGATGTTTTCTACTTTTCTTTTTCCTCTACCTTTATCTATATATTTTATACCCAGTAAGTCAATCAGTTTCAAATTATTGGTCCCTGAGACAGATGTTTGGTGAGTCATTTAGCTGCGCGAAGTTCTTTAGACGGCTTGCTCTTCCACCTCCTGTTCATTTAAAGCATCTTTTGAGGCTGATTTTTCCTTTTCAAAATGTCTTTAACTGCCGAACGTTTGCTCCCACCGGGCAGTCTAATGATGTTGGACACAATATGTGTGAACATCTCTTTAGAGGCCATCTCCCCTAGGCTACATTCTTGCCTATAAAATCATTGTTTATTTAGTCCTTAGGCCTAGGAACCATCTGCAGTCCCCATGGCTCCTGTTGTTTTTAAAGTCCTATTAAGTTTCTGCACTTCTCCTCAGAGCATTATTTTATTTCTAAATAACCACAGACAACTTCTTGTCAATGCTGCTTCTGCCAGGCAAATTAGAGATGACAGTTTCATTCTTCTGACTGTGGTGAGCTCTCATCTGATGTTATCTAATGTGAAAAGCAACTGTTATATAGGGAGTGATTTAAAAACAATGAGGAAAAAAAAATAATAGTAATAATAATAATTTTAAAGGAGAAGATGGAGAGGGTGGCCCAGAGACTCTGGGTTAAAATGCTCAGACAGTGTTTGTCATCCGAGGGATTCGAAGGCTCTATATAATGGTTATAACAAAAGAGAATCAATGAAAGCTGACTTGATGTCATTTTCAATCTTTCTTTTCCTGACTGGAACTGAAAACATTTTTGTTTGGTTTGGTAGAGTTGACTTTTGCTTTCCCTCCTTACTGTCTTTTCCCACCTCACATTCCCCTCCTCTGCTGAGTAAGCACTCAAAGTCAAGGACAGCAGCTGAGACCTGTCCTCCAAGGGGGAGCCCATCCTGCTCCACCACTCCTGGCCTCATCACCCAGGACTGTGAGCTGGCAGCAGAGACACCAAAATCTACCCCCTTGGTTGAGCAGCACCTCAGAAGCAGGATGCTCTCCGGCATTAAGAGGCACCTCCCCCCTGCAAATCACTCTGTGTAGGATGTTTATCCCTATGTCTTAGTAGAGGTACTTCAATTAAACATCTCTGGCTGAAAAAAGGTGAAGTCCCTACAATGATATTAGTGCCAGGAGAAGGATGTCTGGGCAACTACCTCTGCTCTAGCCACAGACTTGGTCTGCAGGCAAGTGAACCAGTGTGACTCATGCCCACACTTCTAGAAACATTCTTCCCCCTAAAGACAGGTGGCATCATCCATTTTTTCTTCTGGGAAAGGTTCCTGGCTCATGGTACACCCCAAACAATGCCCAGGTACTGACTGTCAGTGCTAGCTGGTCAGGGCTGGCAGTGTGCCAGTCTACATCAGTAACAAAACAATAGGGAGGACAAAAGAAAAACATCTGAGCCCAAACTGCCTCCTTGGACAATGAGATGGCCATGGTGTTTTGACCTCCCTCGGCTAACAAACAACAAGCTGCTGGCTCTGGCTTCATGCTGACTGCTGCTGATAAAAGTGTGATCAGGGAGAAAGTGAAAAATCAGTAAGAAAAAGAGGTAAACCTGTGTGATGTCTGTGAACCAGCCAACATCTTACTGCATCAGTTTTGCCACCCGCTGATCAGCTGTGATAGCTGGGCAGGAAGGCTGCATTCAGTTGTGTTCATAAGGCTCTTCAAGACATGCAGGGAGAGGACTGTAAATGGAAATGTTTGGGAGGGGCTGATGTGTTTTGGGAGAACACCCCAATATTCTAGTGCTGTGGCTCGTCAGTCAAACACTCAGACATCATGAAAGGAGGTTAAGGTGACTTCTGTCATCTTAACATTGCCTCCTCCTGTATGTGCACCATAAGGTTGTCAACCTAACCCTCACTTTGTGGAAATTGCATAACTCCACTGAAGTTTTTAAAAGTCTGAAATTATATTGTGCTATATTAGCAAAGAAACAGCACATTACACTACTGAGAGAACAGGCTGACATCAATGGATCTATGCTGATTGACATCAGATGAAAAGCTGCCTTTTATAGCAATCACAGGTTAGTTTTCCAGATAGTATGATATCATTTCAGGTGAGTATTTCTGCAAACCTTAGCTGTTGCCACGCTTCTACAACCCATTTGTGTCCTTGAATGCTCATACTAGTTTTGCTGTGTCAGAGCAGTCTACGCTATCCTTTTCAACTTAGATGGTTTATCTTTGCAGTATGGTTTGTATTGTAATCACCTGGGCACCTACCATCCAGTCTGAATTTGCTTTTGAAACAGCACGGTATCCTTACATAGGTACAATTCAGGGGGATAAGGCAATTCCATTACTGTGAAGTTCATTTACTACATGCTTGGGTGGTCTATATACTTTAGTAAATTTTCACTGTTTATGTTGCAGCTGTGAATAATCTCCTGAGTGCTGTCCTGTTCAAAATAGGTTTTCATCCCATCCTCAGCACCAGCATGCTAGAGAGCCCTCGAGTCAAGCATGAAGTAGTATGACTGGTTTCTCTCCAGTGAAGCTTTTCTGACATTTTCTTCTGAAGGGGACGAATTTAGGTGCACAACCGTTTTCGTTTCATTGGTTTTATTTTTGAAGTCTGTCTCTATGTCTGCTCTTAGGGTGGACAGTAGAAAAGGCAAGATGAGGAAGTGTCCCTAGTTCTACAACTAAAAGGTGTCTGCAGTCTACAATGAATAAAATTTTTTGTGAGAGCTGCTTCTACAAAGCCCTTAAGAAACTTTTGGGCTATTTCAGACCTGACACTGTCATTCAGTGTCTCTTACTCCAGTGGGAATTTGTTGTTCATATGGCTCCAGGTGAATATGCAGGATATTTAGAGAGGTGAAATGAAGACAGGCTAAGGAGTGCAATAATGGGGCTCTCCTTCACAGTGCTTCGCAGAAGAATTGGGAACTTTTGGCCGAAGGGCTCAAGCTCACAAAAAGTTGGTTATTCCACGGGAAGAGGTAATGGAGTGGAGACGACCTGCATAAACAACTGTCTGTCTCCACTCCTTGTTCCTCTACCCTAAAAGTGTAGGAATCCTTTGCATAAACAGAGAGGGCTCAGTAAAACTGAGGAGTGCTCACATCGAGTCCTTCCCTCAGCAACAGCCTCATCAAATGGCCCTGACAAGCCTCCTAAGTTCTACTTTAGTTTTTGTATTGTGAAAGTTTATTCGGGATTGGGCTAGTTACCTATGGCTCCTCTAACAGCCAGCAGAGAGGAAAAGTTACTCCAGGAGACAATTCATCTCCTTGAAAAAAAGACAGAGCAGTTGACTTCTAGAGGAACGTGTTTTGCTCTACAGAGCAGTGGGACACAAGCTGTGGCTAGGAGATGAAAGGCTGAATCTCAGCCGTGGCCCCTTTTGTGGGACCTACAACCAGGAAAGAAGATCCCAAGTTCTACTTGGGCAATTTAATGAGAGAAATTCTTTAAAGAAGAAAGGGGTGCATTCTCATCCTGAAAAGGAGCTGTGGAGATGATGAATTAGTGTATCCCATCCAAAAGAGCTGAGGTATGTTTGAGGATAGGGAAAGAACGTTGTGGTGAATTGTTGAGTCCATCTATCCCACTGCACAGTCAAATGGTGGATGTGTGCTTCTCCAGATACCAGTCATGTGTCCCCGCAGGATATCCAGCTGTTCCTTTTATATGGGGAGAGTGGAGGAGTGGAGAGGGGAAAAGAAGGGGGGAAACAAGAAGTGAAGAAAATAACTTTGAGCCATTACAATTGAACCCAGACAGTACTTGGATGTGACTGCAATTAAAATGGAAGGTCTTTTAGATGTAGGAAAGAAATCCTGGCTCTTAGAGTCCGTGGAGAATGCAGTATTCAGTAACCACAGAGGCAGGCATACATTATAAATACATCTGTAACTACTGAGATAGGTGTGAAAATGTAATTAACTGGAAACCTACTGAGTTTAAATGGACTTTTAGTTGTTTCAGGTTTTTTTTTTTTCCTTTTTCTTTAGACTTCCCTCCTCCCATTCTAAAGTTAAGTTTAGACTTGTGGGTCCTCTAACTCCCACTGGCACAGTGTAATTTAGCAAAGGTTGTTCCAGCCGAATTTGAAATTAATAATTTCAAATAGGCAAATCAATGATATTTAAAAGCTCCCTCCTGTGTGTTTGTACAATCTGCACAGGTATAAAAGCTAATCACATCTTGCTGGGGAAGAACATTTTTTATTGGTTTTAAGTAGAGCTTGGCAGTTTGGCGGGATCAAACACAATGTTTCTTCCTAAAGTGTATGTGTGCCTCTGTAATGTAATATTTCTCATTAACTTAGTGCTGGGAAAAGGTGTCCATGCCAACAGGAAGAGGCCAGACAGCTCCCTGAGAGACCATCTATTTCCTGCCACAACGAGATCTGTGAATGCAAGGAAGGGAACATGGAAGGGATCATCCATGATCACAAACAGGAAGTTAAAAAATAAAGTTTCTGAGGTATTGCATTTTTGGACAGTGAACAGCTAGGTTTGGCTCACCTAAAAGACATACTGGAGGATGCCAAAACACAGGCTTCCTTCAAATATCCCTGCAAATGACATATTAGTTCAGCTCCAGTACTATTTGTTGTCCTTTGTCATGATCACAGCACTTTCAAATATCATATACCTCATGAAAAATATCGGAAAAATTTGAGGACTATACATTTTTCATAACAGCATTTCTTTCAGTAATTTACTTTCACTGCCCAACTGGAAACAAGATACTGTAAAAACACTCCCCATATTTTCTCTGTTTAGTATAATTTTGAATGCTATACTATCTGCAAATCAGAGAACCAGAGAATGAGATAATCATAAAATGGTTTGGGTTGGAAGGGACCTTAAAAATTAAGTAGTTATGAATACTATCCCCTTTCTAAGTCCTCAAAGACCTTCAGCTGCAATAATTTCTTGCAGCAAGGAGTTCCATAGGTCAACTCTAGAGAAGGCAAAATATATGCTATTTCTATGCCAACTCCAATGTATAATTTATTTTCTGGATTAGTATTTTGCCTGTGCTTCTACATGAAAAGATCCTATTCAGCCCAGTGCTGTCTCATATGGAGAAGAAAAGCCAGCTGGCTGTGCTGAAATACTCTTTCAAAAAGTTCCAAGAAGGAGGAAGAGTCTCACATTTGTATTCTCCTTGCAACATCTCTTAATAATTTAATTCCCATTAGAAGTGCCTGTGTTGTAGGGGGAAAAGATTTATAGAGAGATTTCACTCCAGGTTGGGTTTTTGTCTTTCTGTGTTTTCTTGGCATTTATCATGCATGTTTTAATTTGGATCTGAGTCTTGCTACCATCTGGTCATTATTGCAGAGAAATATTCATTTTCTCTGAGTGACATGGGCTTCATTCATCATGGAACTAGCTGATTGCCCCTCGTTGTTTTTTTTTTTTTCCTATTACTTGGAATGAAGTCTGAAGATATTTAGCACCAGACACAGCAGTAGTCAATAAAGTTTGCAAAGTTAGTGGCAGCTGGTAACTGGGCATAGGAAAAATTAGAAGATACTTTTTAGGCTCTGATTCTTCCACTCATTTCCATACATCATGCATGGGAAGTGCAGCACTAGAGGCCAAGGCAACATTGCAAAGGATGGGAAGTGAACTGATGACTCCATTCCCCTTCTACTATTGAACTGTGAAGTGCTGTCACCATTAGAGTGAAACTTGGAGGTTTTTGCTGTCACCTAAATATGGGGAAGACAAAAAGGCGACAATTTACCCCAGAGGAATGTTGCAACAGCTACGCTCTGTTTCTCTCACAAAAGGAAAATACTTCCAAGAATGACAGCCTCAGAAGCAGTGCAAGTTCTTCATGAAAAGGTCTCAAAAGCCATAACTCAAGCTTTGAAGGAAAATTACATATGATCACTTTTAGGCTCTTACTATGCAAGAGCCTTCCCTGGATGCCTGTCACAGCAGACAATGGGCACTGGAAGCAGGGAGCAAACAAAGGGACTCAACTCATTTTAGGGTAATTTGCCACGTGTAGTGACCCACAACAGCATCTGCACACCCTTTGCAAATAAATGGCTTGTGACTACTCTTTTCCTTCCCTAGTACTTCTCACATCCTGCTGCGTAGATCCCTGGACTAATTTTTCTTTGGTTCCCTTTGTTGGCAAACACTCCTTTGTAGCAGTTACTGCAAAGAAGGAGGCTGCATGTGTGATTGGGAGGGGTGTGCCTCAGTCTCTGCAGGTTGTGAAAGCCAGGTGTCCATCAGGAGACTGGACTAGACAGTCTGAAGGACTGACATTCTTCAGCATCATCATTTATGTACCTCTCCAAATGGGGTATAGCTAAAAAAAGGCCAGCCAGGGGCAGATGGCAACTTGGGATCAGTCAGGAGCAGAGACAGATGGCAACGTGCAACCAGTTGGAAGACAAGTTATTGCATGAGATTAGCTGCAAATGGATGGGAATTGTAAAATGGGACTGGTTGGGAATGTAATTCTGTACAGTCATTTGCAAAGAGCTGAAAATTAGACCACTGTCCTAGCTCCCCTGGCAGTCTTGGACCTACTTACGTTTCGAAACAGTGCAGAATCACACAGATCTGTGGAAAGCAAAGTGATCTCCCAGGGATAAGATCTGGCCAACATGATCTCACTACGACCTCTGGATTTGCTCCTAGAGATTAGCTTCTATTTTGGAGAGAACAGGACCACTGGTAGCAAGCATTGCAGTTTAGTGTCCATCAACTGTTGTCACTGTGCCCAAGGAAATATGTTTAACAGTTTTTGGACACACAGCACATTCTGTTGCACCATGTCGAGGGTGGTTTCAAATGGAGCAGCCAACAACTGGAGAAGGTGATAGAACAGCTTGCTTCAATTTGGACCATCTGTGACAGTGAGATTTTGGGGTTATGAATACTCAGCCTTCCTCCAACCTAGCAAGGCAGAGAGAGAGAGAGAAAGAAAGTGGGAACAGCTGTGAATTTGCTGGAGGGTAGAACCAAGCTCCATATTGAGTAGAGCATCATCAAAACACTGAAATGACCAGGAAAAAAAAATGTTCTCTATCAAAATTAATTTTTACTCTTCCTAATAGGTGGCTTGTTTGGAGGCTTTGCTCCTGCTCAAAGTGATTTGAGGTTGGTCAGGTCCCATTACTCCTAGTGAAATCTGTCATGATCTATTCTAACACAGGCAGGAGGCTAAGCAGAGTATTTTTTTATTTATTTGACATCGAAGAAGAAGAGCAACAGAATCATCCAGCAGTGAGGGTATATGGGTAGGAGAGAACAGGGGCGAGAGAGGCAATAAAAATAGAAGGCAGTCCAGATGTTTACTGCACACTAAAATACCGCCTTTCTTCTCTACTGATAGCACTGAATGCTATTTTGTTTCTTTGGAATTCGTTTTCTGAAAGTGTCTGCATGAGGAACATCTGCTCCCTCAAATCCAGACCTACAATTTGAATAAATTATCAATATCTGGCAGAGCCCGTTATTAATGGCTAGAGTTTTATAAGATTCTCCAGTATAATAATAGCAAAACTAGTGGCTGGCATTCCTCCCAGAGGGACTCTTATTTGTCCCATTTTATTCTGTTCTGTTTTCTTTTCTCTTTTACTCTCTGAATCTGAGCATCATCAGTTGATTTTTACCATAGCTCTTGGCTCAAAAAAAAAAAAAAAAAAAGAGGAAGAAAAGGAGAAAAGCCATTAGTATCATATAAATCAAAAAGAAAAATGACATCCTCAGATATAAAAGACTCCTTTGAATGTTTTGTTATCATTACCTGTACAAGGTTGCATATGTGGTTTCAGAAACATCTTCTTCCATCAGGAATCATCAGGTAGTAAGATTTCTCACTTCCATGCAAGAGATGAGTTTTATTAACTTCCTCTTCAGCATATACTCTGATAATTAATGATGCAGAGCACCTTTGAGGTACCTTAATGTAGGCCGTTTATCAAAAAATGCAACTACACATAAAAAGGACTATGCTCCTTCAATATGATAAATCCAAGTGCGTGCTTGGGTGTTCTACATCTCTCTTTTAAGTACAGCCACTCCTTATAATTGCAGGGTTTGACTTTCATTGCAAGATCTAAAAAATTGCTTTCTGGCAGAGAGGTCCTCCCATGAACACAGATGGCCACCGACCAGGAGAAAACACATCACTTCTCACAGTCAGCAGAGCACTAAACCCATGGGGAGATTGTGCAGCCTAATTTTTGGTGCCACTCTGTGGAGCCTGTGGCAAAAGTCATTTTTCTGTGAATCTTCTTTGTCAGTGGGGACAAAGGAGAATCCAGCAGGGTACCTTGCATGGAATTTCTGCCCTCTGTTCTGACCTAAAACTAGTTTCTAGCTTTGGCTTGTTTGTTCCCCAGAGTTTAGCAGTGGGATATGCCTGTCATGAACCTTAGTGCAGGGTCAGGACCTGTGCCACTGAATTATCATTGCATTTCTGAGCTCTTGGCAGGATTAAACCAATTATGCCAAACTCTCTATGTTTGTAGAGAAGATGGAAGTATTGGGCCTACAGGTATGCCCATTGAAAAAAGGGCAGAAAAGAGGGCTTCAAAGTGCTTTGGATTAAGTCCTAATGCAATAACTCTGGTCATCAAATAAGAAAAATATGGAAGAAGAGAATATAATCATGCCAGCAAATACATGGAGCCTCCAGAGTCCATAGGTTACCCTTTGTCACTGTGATTTGCTTAAAAACACTGGTGTCAACCCAAATGCAAGGAAAGGCAGATTTCACAGGAGTCTTCTACATGTGCAGATTCTGAAAACAGACATGCATCATGCAGCACACTGTTTCCAGCATCTCCCACTGATGATAGAGAATGGCTGTGAATGGATATGTAGGTCCTGTAGGCGTGAATAAACTGACGACACTGGCAGCCCATACCCAGGCACACAGAGGGCCAGGGAGTCATCAGAACACAGGGATAGTCCTGGAGAGGGGAGTCATTAGAACAAACTCTGCACAATATCCCTCTCTACATGGGTAGGCAGAGTTTTGGAGTGTCTCTTGGGATACCACATGCAGGTATTTTCATGTAAAATGCTCCTTTAGTCAACCAGTGATAGTCACAATACTTACCCTGGAGGAATGCCACCCATGACTGCTCTTCAACTGAGCACTGAAAACACTCAAGTCTTTTAGGGTAACCATTCAGCCAATTCCTAATTCACACTGAGTGGCCTATCTGTCAAACCCATGGCTCTGCAGTCTAGACAAAGAGGTTCTGTGGGTCATTGTCAAATGCTTTGTGCAAATCCAGGTAGAAGATATCAGTCATTCTTCGCTTATTCATCAGGGCTCTCATCCAGCTGTAGAAGGCCATGAAATGTGTCAGGCACAATTTACCCTTAGCTGAAGCTGTGGTGGCAGTCAGCTATCACCTGATTATTTTCCATGGGCCTTAGCATAGTTTCTAGGAGTATCTTCACCATGGTCTTTCTCAACACAGAGATGGGCCTTCCTTTTTCTCCCTTTTTATATGGAGGATATATTTACCTTTTTCCAGTCACTGGGAATTTCACCAGGCTGCCACAACTTCTCAAAAATGATGCACAATGCTTTCACTATTTTACCTACCAGTTCTCTCATGACCCACAGATGCACTTCATCAGGTTCCATGGACTTGTGCACCATCAGGTTTTTTAGATGGTCTCAAACCTGCACTTATCCATGCACAGACTCCTAAGACACCCCTGCCCTTAGGACAAGTCAGCTGTTTTTCACCTAAAATTGGTCCCTGTGGGCAGAGTCAGTCCTGAATACATGAGCTGCTGTGCTGCCTTGGTTGAAAAGCTCCATCTCATGCAGGGATGGTGAAGATGAATTAGTTAATTATGTAAAGTGCTTTGGAGATGAAAAGTGACATTTGAGTGCCAAGTATTACTATTAATAGGAAAACATATACCACCTACCAGGTATTATTCCTTCTTTTCCCCCTAAAAAATATAGTTCTGAAGTTCAGGTTAGACTAGCATAAGTCAGAAGGAAAGCATAAAATTTTCAGCAAAGTATTTCAATCTAAACAATCCAGATTTCAGAGAAGCCCATTTTCTTTGGTTCTGCCTGTATTACCACCTCACCACCATGGTGCCCCAGTGCCACTATGAAATCATAACAGATCACAAGTCTTTCACAAAAATCTGCCTGTCCTTAATTCCAGTGTTTTGTGTAGACACCTGAAGCACTTTGTTCAAATTCAAGGAAAACATCTCTGTAGGTAAAGAATATGCTTGATTCCTCCTCAGCAAATCACTTACATACCTACTTAAATTAAAGCAGACGTTTTAGGTTTGGAAATCAATGTGCCAGATTCTTGGTGGAGCTTTAATTTTACTGAAAGCCAGAAGGAATGGGAAGGAGGGAGGAGGAAGAAATTTTCTCTGAAAATTCGACTTCACATGAAATTCCAGATTGCAGCATATGAAATGAGAAAAAAAGACTGCAAAAAAGGAAATTTTGTACTGTATACCATGCAGGGTATAAACTTCATTTCAGATTTGTGTTGGTATTTAAACCTGCTAGGGGTGTTCTTGCTGGATCACTTGAAACTGGACATTGGTGGCAAAAACAGCTGGTCATTATTAATTTTGGTCTATTACAATATTTCAAGATGAAGACTCCAAAAGTGTTTTGTGAGACAGCAGTTAAGTTACAAACTCTGCTGTAGCAATGTGTCTTATTAAAAAAAGGATTCATATATGGCAACAAAGGCCAATATTAATTAAACAAGTCCAAACATTGCAGTGTGTTTCTGCAGGGGGGAAAGAGTTTTCTTTTCATGTACCATACAGCCAGCCAAATGTAAGATATTTTCAGAATGAAGGAATTTGTTGAATACACATCTTTGTCCTCGTCTCTCCTCCTCCTTTTCCTCTCTCTCCTTGCACAAAATTTGAAGGCATTCATGTAAAATGGCTCTTAGGAATTTCACACACGGTTTTATTTATGGTAAATTTATTATAAGGATGTTCTCTGTCATTGTCTGAGAGATTTATTTATTGTATCACACTTTTGAAACTGCTGATATTGATTGTTTCAAGAGTTTGCCTTAAAGGAAGAGAGGGAGAAAAATAACAACCAAAAAATCCTCACCAATGAAAAGAAATGGCCATGTTGCTATCAATTATTTCATAATGAGATATGAGGAGAGAATTTTAAACATTATCTCTAGCAATACAGTTGAACAAACAATATATTTACTGGAAATTATACTCCAATGATGAATGGCTTGTTTTAAAATAGAGGCTTTTCTAATGGGGGTCTTTCAGAGAAGCAGTGGCACACAGTCCAACTCCCAATTATTATTGCATTTTAATCGAAACTGAATTTCATATTTCTGCCAGAGAGTGAGAAGAGTGAATTCCATTTGCAAATATCTCTGTCCTGATGATCCCCAAACAATAACAAATTCTAAGCTGTCCAAAAATATTCTGGTGATATCTCCATTTACCAGCAATTCATCCTCTTCCTCCTGCTACAAGCTCCCTTTTTGCTTTCTTTCTCAGTGTCCAGGTACATTTTCAGCTGGAAAGATTAAAAAAAGCTTTTCCCACCATCACCAAGTGAGTGCACCCTTCCCCTGCCACCACCTCATCTTATGTAGAATAGGGAATTGAATATTACTCACTGAAGTTTCTAGCTATGACAGTAATTTACCATTTTATTGTGATTCAGTGCTTTAGACAGAGGCACACATTGCCTGTCATGCTGTGTTCATCACTGACTGTAGAGACAAGCGTTGCTTGTCAAATAGTAGAGCCCTTATAATGAGGACACCTAGGTGTAACATAAAAGATTCACAGGCAAAAGGCCTTCTTATGGAGGGTTTAAAGCCTCTAAAGCAGTATGAGCTAGTTAGATAATACACAAACTTTAGAAGTGCTACAGACAGATATTCCCCCCTTACATCTACTAGGCATACCAAAAATGTTATCAACAGAACAATATGTAAACCTTTGTGCAAAGTAGGCAGAGCAATTTATTTGCATTATCTCACCACCCTGTAGAAGGGGTGAAGGAGAAGGGTGTGTGTGTGTGAGTGTGGGACATGCAAACAAAACCTCACAACCTAACCAGGTGTGTGCAAGGGAAAGCAAAAACCTTCTACCTTTCACCGAAAGGTGACTGTTGGATGGTCACTAATGAGATTTCCAGTGATTTTTCATCTGTCTTCATTTCTACCAAGGTTGGCTCTGCATGGCAGTTTTTTCATAAAGAGAGAGGTAAGGTGGCCCAGCAGGTTACAGCACATGCGGCACTCTGTAAGCAGCTGTCAGGGGGCAGAACACTGACACTCAAGATTGGATTAATCCTCCATCAAACCTAATTGGAAATAATGGACTGGATCCTCAGCTGGGGTAAATGGACACAAACCCAGTGTTCTTCAGTGAGACTTTCCTCTTGTATGTCTGTCATGCAGCTGCACAAACCTGTGTGTGATCCTCTGCCTGTCATTGCCCACGTGGCTCCCAAGGTTAGACCTGGTCCCCTGAGGCTGTGTCCCTTTGGCATGTCAGCACCTTCTTGGTCAGGTGTGAAAAGGCCTGCACAAAACTGCTGAGGCACTGGAACATGTCCAGAGAAGCTATGGCTGCCCTACCCCCAGAAGTGCTCAAGGAAGGGTCAGATGAGGCTTGGAGCAACCTGAGAGAGTGGAAGGTGTCCCTGACCATGGCAGGGGTTTTGAAATTAGATTATTTTTCAGATCTGTTCTGGCCCAAAACTTTCTCTGATTCTATGAAGGTTGCAGGGCATGCAGGCGACACTTTATCTCCTCTGCCAGGTGTAGTTCAGGCCCAGGGTTCACTCAGGGTTGCAGGAAGTTTTGTCAATAGGACAGAGCAGAGACCACACTAGGGGCCTGAGAGCTAAGTGTAAAGCCAGAGCTGTATTTGTCTTGAGACACTTGGCCGCACTCTGTGCTTCAAACAACCTCTGAAGAGCAGCAAGCTCTTCACAGAGCAGGGCCCTCTGTGGGTACAGTCGCCTCCTGATTTCTATCCCTCTCTCCCACCCCAATCTAAGTGGGCTTTGTTAGCCTGAGATTGCAAAGTCTCCTTTGGGTGTACACCTCCAAGGGTGAGCAGAGGCATATCTACATAAGTGGTCTTGTGTGACGAACATGCACTTGTCTGGGTGGGAGAAGACTGGGGTGAGAGGTTCATGAGCAATCTTTTCAAGACAAGTTTGCCCCAGGCTTCCCCAAAACTGAAAACCATGTTAATAAACCCATGTCAGATTTCCTCTGGCCAAAGGGACAATACCTTTCCACAGCAGTCCTTCCCTGGATACCCCGTGAGAGGTGGGAGTTTTCTGCCCTCTCCTCCAGGTCCTCTGTCCTCCCTTTCCTAGGACAGGGACATGAAAGGAACAAAGCTGGATGTAAATGTTGCTGGGTGGAAGTTGCACCATGCACTTTTGTATTTTCATATTTGCACAGTAATGTGGGCACACAAGTTCATCAGTGCATTATAATATGCACATTTTCAGTCTTAGATGCTGTGTTACAGAAACCTGCCCCCACACACAGTTCAGCTCATTTGCAGGCAAGGTTATGTTTTCCTTTAAGGGTAGTTAGAAACACAACCAATTTTAGGTACTAATACTAATTTAGGAAAGTGCATGTTCTAATAAAGGTAGTTTAAATGTATTTAGAGGCTGAGGAGTACTTGAACTTTAATATTGCCAGTTTCAGATAACATTTGAATATTAGTGAAGCTAAACTGATTGATTGAATTACTTTAGGGAAGGGTGAGACACAAATGCAACATTTTAGTTAGTCTTATTACATTTTCATTTAGCTTAAGGAAAATTGTAACTGCTTGAAGATTGGATATTAGAATGCCCAGGTAAATTTTTGCAAGATTTTGCTTTATCACTACGTGCATATGTCACATGCTGACATTCATTTTCTAATGCTCTTTCCCATCTTTTGTCCCACTTCTCCTAAAAAAGAAAACAATATGTGAAATTGAAAAATGGTGTTCACTGAGGGGTTTAAAGACATTTGAAATTTGGAATATATTTTAAAGGTCAATTTCAGCAGTAATTATGTTATAATGGTGAAGCTTTTAGAGAATGCGAAACACAAGATTAATATGTTGCCAGACAAAAAGTGGCAGAAGGCTCTATCTTGTGAGTGTGTGAGTATGTGTGTGCACGTCGCACGTGTTGAAACTTACAAGCTCCACCAACACACCAGAGCAGCTTTCCCAAGCACAAGAGACACCACCACACTTTGCACAGAGTGGAATTAGTGATTCAATTAGCTAAAATGAAATATTCTGGTTTACAGTGTGTATGTATGTAAATCTCAAGTGGGTGCTTTGACTATATGATCATCCATGTAACTTTATATTTTGGCAGGTGGGCTGTTGGCTCATTGTGCGCTCCTTGTTGTCTCATAACCTAATGTGCCTTAGTGTACTTGATCAAAGAAAAGAAACCTCTGAGTCATGACAATGTCAAACATCACATGAGTCTGTGAAACTTTCACACGAAGTTTCAGATCTTCTGATGGAAGTCTCTGCATAAAACATGGTGAGGACTTAGTCAATGTAGCCAATGAACTTATTTGTTACAAATACCCCTCTGCTGGATGCAATCCTACCACTCCAGGAATGTCATTATCCTGAAAACTCAGTCCTGGTTTTTCACTGGTATGGATGGGCACTTTCATCCCAGCAAAGTTTCAGTCCTCTCGCTTCTTTTTGGAAATCTAAGGCTGACAGCACATTTCTAAGCCACAGAGGTGGATCAAAGCCTGATCTTCTGAACACAGAAGGGAGTGTTCATACCCTCTAGCTATCTCTATCTGAAGAAAATCCTGTGAAATTTGGAGGCCCCTGTGTACCTATTCATTATATAAGATAGGATTCCTATTTCTTTTATTTTTAGCATTTACAAGTCAGGGGAGGAGGTCTGAGCTGGTTTTCTTTTAAGACCAGTAAAGAAAAATTGGCAGGCAGTGAATGTGTACACAACCAGTTCTAGGTGGATATTCAGGTTTTTGCTGCTCTCCTCTCACTGCACAGGGAGGCTAAGTGACAAGCTCAGGGTAGGCAACTAGCACTTAGGCACTTAACCCTTAGATGAACCTCAGTTGCATGCTATTCGCTCCATTTGCATTTAAATTAGGTGCCTGAAGACCCCAGGAAGATGGTAAGCTCCCATCTCTCCGGTGACAGAGTGAATATGAAGGCAGAGCCCCCACAGCAAGGGCTGTGATGGCTGTGGAGACCGTAAGGCACATGGCCACTGCAGCAAAGCAAACTAAAACAGTAAACCAGAACATGATGTATAATGAGAGAACTAGTCATTTCCCAAAGCACATCATAAATAGTGTATTTACAACATTAATTAAATGTCTACAACTAAAATTATTTACAATAGAGATGTGAGAACTCAATGGACTATTAGTGAAGTCAACTTGTTTCATTCCAGAAGGGCTGGACAAAGACTTATTACACTGTATATGAAAGTCTTAAAGAGTTGCTGGCTTAGAAAAGTTTCTTTCCAAGATGTCTTCATAAAAATAATGAATGTGTTATAGAACATAGCTTATGAGAGAAAGCCTAGTTTGTCTTGACTCCTCTCTGACATATTTCCCATATAAACAAGGGGGAAAAAGCATGTTCTTGTATCCTAATGAAATAATGGCGTACAGTGTTAAAGAGAGCCCAGGAAACCTACAAACTGGTACCTTTTGTCTTTGAGTTTCTCCACAGTGGATAAAGCATAGAGCAACTGAAAGCCAATAAGTTACTGTCTTCATGGTCAGCAATGCCTACACCTCTACCTGCCCTACAGTTTTCCACACTCCTGAATGATTAGCGCATCCCTTGACAGCTTTGGCCTGTGTCCAAGCTGACCACGGGTCCCTACATGCAGGCACAGGTCATTCCAAGGACCATTCCTAAAAGCCATGTGAATGTCTGCCAGGCTTGTCTCCTTTCACCCTGCTCTGTGTTGCCACAGGTTCTGCATGCTCATGGGTGCTGATCCTCATGCCACACCTCACGGCATTAGCACATGCCCTCATTTCCAGGCTTTGCAAACTGCTTTGTTATGTGGAACTTCTTTGCTGCAACTCTGAACAGAACCCACAGAAATTAACAGACCTATTTACTGTGTGTGTGGTCAGCATACATCAGCTGGCCATGGTGGTAGACGAGAGTCCTTAGACCAGTTTTATTTAGACATGAAGAAATGCCTCTGCTGCTTTTGGGAGGCAAGGGATAGTTTCCAGTGGTAAAAAACCCATATCTTTTAGCATTGATGAGCTTTTCTGTTTCTTCTCCAACTGTGATTTTGAGCTTGGAGGCTCAAGAGCTGGTTACTGTGAGCTGATCAGGTCTTTCCCTTTTCCCTTTTCATATACCAGCATTTATTCACAGTCCACTCAGATGGACCAGCCAAAAAATTACCAGGGAAAGAAAGAGGAGGCGTAATAACGCCTGTTCTTATCACCTCTTATTTTCATTATTTGGATCCCGTTTTACAGGGATCAGCCATTTTACAGGCTGGTGAACACCTACCAGCCTGACAAAACCAAAACTCCATTATTTTACATTTAATTTTGACTTTCTTTTCCTCTTCTCTTCCCTCCCTTCTCTGTTTTCATTGAGGTGACTGTACCCACTTCTTGTTTATTCCTTGTCCTCAAGGTCATGCACTATGAAGCTTTCTTTTCTGAAAAGGTTTCTTTTCTTACTGAAGGGTAAATAAATCAGGAGAAATCCAGTCCCTTCATCCTCCCTAAGAAAAGAGTTTGCCCCCTGCAACTTCTTCGGGTCCCCTTCTTTGCTGTTGCCCACTTAATAAACATCTTAGCAAGGCAGTGTCTCTTTGTCACCACCTTTCAGATTCCAAGACCGTTATGCATTAAAGGTCTGGAGCCACAGGGTGTGCCAAAAGTTGGGTCATATGTTTTGCTATGATGTTTCCACTATTTCAGTTCTGTCTAGAAAGGGCAAATGGTCAGTCATCTTCCTGAGAGTTAATGGAGCATTTCTGCAGCAAGAAGAAAAAGTGAAGTTTAAAAAGTGCGGCTTATTATCTCAATCAACCAAAATTCACCTGGCCTATCTGTCACCTGCTTAGAAGTCTTCATTTTCTTTTCTTTATTCTTCCAGAATTTTTCCTTTGCTTTCTTTCACTTTTTAAGCTTTCCTTTAATTCTGTTGCTTCAGTTTCAGATGTACACCCCTGTTCAGTTCTCCAATTATAATATTTTGAACTTTAACATTAAAACCAGGATACCTGTCTAACATTTTTCCTGTATCTTTCTAAGCTCTTTGCGGACAGTAATTAACTGAATCTGACAACAATTCTGAAAGTTTAGGTGATTGGAGACACAGAGTGCCTGAGTGTTCAGGTGCTTAATTAGTGGCAGAGCGAAAGAAGGGAGTCAAGAGTCCTGACTCCTCATTCCTTGATTTGACCATCTGATGTTGTGTCACATAAAGCATAGGAAAATATGGATCAGACTACCTCTCTCCCCATTCCTCTTCATATTATTCTAATTACCTGTCCATATTTTATGTACTTTATCAATGCCAAATATCCCACCAATCTGCTCTGGGTAATGTCCTGAGATACTCCGATTTCTCCGTAATACTTTTGTCTTCTGGTCCTAACCTTTCCCTTGAGATATCTCCTCTCACCTGCTCCAGCACCACAGTGGCTATTAATTATATGAAAGGATCACTTCCAGCTACCTAAACCAGTGAAACCAGACAAATAATAATTTTCCTTTCTCCGTCAGCAGGGACATAGAATCACATAACCATGGAATCACAGAATAGTTTGGGTGGAAAAGGACCTTCAAAAGTCATCTAGTCCAACACCCCTACAATGATGAGGGACATCTCCAGCTAGATCTGGTTGTTCAGAACCTAGTCCAACCTCACCTAGAATGTTTCCCAGAAGGTGGCTTGGTGAGCACTGCAGGACTTTTTGCTTGTATTGAGGTTTACAAGCATATCAGGGCTGAGTTTTTCCCCACCATGTGCCCAAAGTTTACAGCTTTCCTTAACCACTGCCAAGCATATTGCTTTCTCATTCATCCTGACAAGTTTAAATTTGTCTTTGACTTCAGGTAGGGACAACACCTTAGGACAGGCAATATATACATCCCTTTCCCATCTATCCTATTCCTGACATGTTGCATTCCAGATTAAGCTCATGTACTCCCTTTTGTTTGTTTGGGAAGACCTGGGGGCCAGATGGAGAGATGGGGATGTCATGCTGCCATGATGGGAAGAGCACAGATCAGTGGCCTCAAGACATTCTTCACATCTCCACAGAGACACATTTCAGACTACCATAGTTGCAAAGGGAGCTGTGGCAGAGTTTGTCATTGTTTTCCCTGCTAGTATTTCTCGAGGTGTCTCATTGCTGGTGCCGCCAACCTTCACCTGCTCCATTAGGTATTTCAGTACAGCTGGGGGCAGTCAATCCTTGCACATACTGAATGCACGTATCTCAGTCTCTGCACTGTTTCTAGTGTTCATCATCCTGCCCCATGCTGCCATCTCCCTGACTAATTAATAAGTGAGTCATCTTCTTCTGTGGCCTCAAAATGCATTCAAGCTGTCAGTGGGACACTTATTTATTTATTTTCTTGTGGTTAAAGGACTACTCTCCTAAATAAGGAAAGGATAAATAAAATCAACTCAGACAAGGTTATTTCATATTCTAATTTCCAACACTTTTTTTTTTTTGCATAAGTCCCATGATGCCTGTGCGTGTTTTTCCCCTTTCCCTCTCCCACCTGCTAACAAAAAAACAAAATACATTTTTGAATCAAGATAAAGCCATCAAAGAACTAACTAAACATGATTAGAAAGGACCTCTCCTTAATGGGAAAAAAATCATGATTTAGACCTGGCTGCTTTCCAAATATCCCTGTGCAATCAACCAAAGAAACACATTTTAGAAAACAGAATTGTAAAAGTAACTTTGAAGAATCGGTTGCCATGGAAACAGATCTGTAAATACTTAACTGCAAACATTAAGTGACACAGTGATATTCCAGAGCTCAGGATGCTTTAAAAGCATGGCAAATTTCGCTCAGCTCTTTAAGTAATCAACTCGGCTGTGCTTTGATTTTTCTTCTTTTTTTTCCTTCTCCTCTCTTTTTTTCACACTATTCAGTGCAATTGCATCCCTGTTCTCAGGCATGTGTGATAATGGAAATGCCAGAACTATTTTATAAAAGAGAGTCCTGATCTTTTATAACATGGAAGCAGAGAGGGAGGATGCAGCACCAAATACAGAGTCAGAGCAACCTGTGGAGTCTGAAAATATAGCTCAAATTCATTCTGTTTCCCTATAACTGCAGGGTCAGAAGAAAGCGTGATTGATTGTGGCTTTTCACTGCAAGAAAAACCACAAACGACCAGCAATTTCTTGTCATCTGCCAGGGAAGAATCAGATGCAAGGAAATAAAAGGGTTATGGACAATTTTAATTTAAACAAGTGGGCACATTTATGTTGTGGCCTAGCCTTAAATCTTGGCTCAGAGTTAACTCACTCCAAGGTTCCCCAGTACATTTCAAGACCCAGCTCCTGTTGAATTCAGTGGAGTAAGAATCCCCTAATCCTTTTGGGAGTCAGGGCCACAATTCTTCCTTGTCATGGAGCATCCATGCCTGTATCTGTACTTATCTAGTCTAGTCCAGCAGGTGACTTCATCTGAAACCTCAAGTGTTTGAGGGGCAAAACCTCTCTCCCCCACTTGCAGATTATGGAAGGCTTTTGCAAGCCTGCTTTCCCAAGATTTTGAATGATTGAATTTTCAGACATACTTCAAAAGGTCTACAGGTTCTCCCCAGCCTCAGGGCTGGGGAGTTGGGTCATCAGTACCACAGCATGAAGGAAATCTTTAGGGATGGTCATGACCCAGTACATGATAATAGAGTGAACTGTGGTAATACACTTAGTCCCATCAGATGCTTCTTAATGGCTTTGCTCATCTGTTTGAAGTTTTGCTATATAGGTTTTGCTGCAGTTTTACAACTTAACATGGGCAGGTTAATTTAACTTGTAGAAATCTTTTGGGCAAGGTGATTCCTCTTTGGCTTCTGACAGACTCTGCTCAGTGCCTCCCATTACTGCTAAAATAGCATATGGCTATTCCAGAGTAAGAGACTAAGAGGGAGTAGAGGATATTTTCCCACTACAACTCTGCTGTTGGCAAGCATTTGGATTGAACCAGCGATCCTCACTGCTGAGCAACAGCCTGTGAGTATCTGCAAACATGGGTTTAGCTGTTGCTTTAGGAGGACCTTTAATAACCTGCTTGTTTTCATCGTTCTGGTTGGGTTTGAGGTTTTCTCTTCCCCGTGGGCTGGCTGTGTTATCCCACTGAAAGCTGAGCGGTATTATCCTTTAAGCTGATTTTTCTACCCAGCTTAGGAAAAGAAGGGACAGGCAGAGGAAAGAAAAAACATACAGGCCAAGGATGCAAGCAAAAAACAGGAGAGGACAGAGAAAAGCAGCTTGAAAGGAGCCCTGATCTCCAGAACGATCACTTTTTACTTACACATTTTATTTGCTGGAAGTCTGTACCATTGTAAGAAATTCGTCTATTCCCTATCTAGTCTAGGGGTTACTAAAATGGACAGTGAAACACAGATAGAGGGATAAACCTAGACATAGATAAGTTAGCAATCAATTTATATATATAGATGTATTTTTTTTTTAAGCGGTGTCTTTATCTCATATAGCTGAAAAGTTCCCACCTGGATCTCTCCTCTGCACAGCTTGCCTATCTCTGTATCTCACATATATGCCATCTGTCTGGGAACCTCTGAGAGAAACCTGTGTGATCTTTGTGGATGGAAAGTGAGGAAAAGCACATTCTCCCTTGCCTTTTTCCACTCCCTCCTGCTCCCTCCTCTGGATGTATGCTTCAAGGAGATGTGTGCATGTCAGGCAGAGCTCAGCCCAGACAGGGAGAGAGGTGGCTCTCATTTGCAAAATCTGCAGTGTTTTCATCCTTGGCATGGTGGTGATGGGGTGGGGGAGAGGAAGGGGGTATGGCATGTCACTTCACTTTATCACTGCCTGGGCTCTCTCCTTGTCATTCGGCACTTGCCATGAATCTAAAGAGAGTTTGGCCTTAATAACTTCACACAAGTACTGCACTGCCAGTGACTTTAGAGACTGGTGACAGCAAGCAAGGAATTATAATGAATTGCTGCAAATGCCTTCTTCACACAAATTACAGTTATTTTCCTCTGAGCCTGCAAGCCTTGCAACATCAGGATTTTGGTTCAGAAGATAAGGTAGGGTGTTTTTGTGTCTAGGGAGGCAGACATGCATTTTACCATTGTACTTGGACCCCTTCACCCCTTTCTTTCCCTACTGCTTTCCTGAGGTTTTTTGTTGTTGGTTTGTTTCAGATTTTTTTTCTCTCATGCAGTCAGAAAACTGATTTTACCACAGTGCAGTGCTCACAAGCCACCCTGTACTTTAACAGAGAGTGGAAGGAAGTTTGGTCTTCGTGGTGACTGCAACAATTTTAATTTGGGGTTAGCATCTTTCCTTGCCACCACATTTATCTAGATTGGACTATGGATGTCCCCTTCTCCACTGAGGGCCATGTCATCCTGGCTGTTTGTCCACCCTGAGGGTGTGCCCTACTGAAGAAGCTCTCAAACACTCCTGCCTTCATTAAGGCAGCTGTTTTGGTCTCAACAGGGCGGGCTACCGTTCCTACAAGCTTTGCTTGGCTATTCAGCACCCGAAGTGACTGTACAATCAGGTTGATTGTCACAGTTGCCCATAAGTAGATTAAGCTTTGTCAGTCTGTGGCTTGGTTCTGACCATTGAAGAGGGTAAATATCACCCAAATACAACATGACTTCTTTTAGACTGGTCAGTATACGGCCAGAAAATGGCTTATAACCATTTTTTCATTTCTCCATCAGTCTCCATCCTTTCCTTTAAATTTTTTTTTAAGATATTTTTAGCAGTAGTGAAGTAATGCAATCCTTGGCATTTCTAAGAAGAAATTGTCTGCACAGACAGGTAAATTGCCCTAAAATCTCCCTGATGCTAACACATAGCCAAAACCTCCATTTTAATGTTCATCCTGGAAACATCTTTGCTAGGGTTCAGATTGTAGCTATCCTTCGGCTGAGGACAGAAGATTGTCTTCTTTTGTCACTCCCTGTGCTGAACACAAGACTGGAGGTGACACTGTGTTCTCTGTGCATGAGTTCAGGTGATTTCAGTGGTGGTCTGCAGACAGCAGAGGATATATGCCACACAGAATCAGGAACAGCCTCCCCTAAGGGGCAAAAAGAGAACTGCCAGGCAGCCACTTTGTGAGGCTCTGCAGAGGTCACTTATGTTCTGGCAGAACATCTTCTAAAATCACTAGAGAAAATGGGAAGATTTCTTTTCCCCACCCTGCTTTTTGTTACAGACTGGGAACACAAGATAGTTTCTCCACACGAGCCAGAAGTGTAACTCTAAGTGCATTTTAACCTCATCAACTTTAGGTATTTAAAAGGCTCTCTAAAGAGTTTTGACTGAGACCACAGGTCAGCTGAACTCTGTACAGTTCAGGCAGCTTTTCATTCTTTCTCAGCATAATCATCCATACAACGAGGCTTTGCTTCAGCTGTTCAGTTCCTAGATTGGTTTTAAAACACATTATTTGTGCTATTGCCAGGGTTACTTGTTTAGTTAGCAGCTGTCATATGTCAGGATCAACTGAGCGATGATAATGCGCAGCAGAAATATTTCAATTATACATGGAGCTATTCTCAAGCATTTAAAAAAAGAGAGATGTCTGTCATCCAAGCCCATGTTATCCTGGAGGTGCACACCTGCTGCTGTTGTAGGGTCTCAGGTGCATATTCAGGACAGGTATTCGATCTTCTGTTTCCATTGGAAATGGGTTAGATTTTGAGAGGAGTGTTGTGGGAAGAGAAGAAGTCCAGTTACAAAGTGTTCTGAGAAACAGGGGTCTGAAGAGCAATATTATTAAAGAGTGAGCTATTTCAGTGAAGGCTCTGGGAGCAACATGCTTGCCTTTTCCCTAACCCAGTGTGTCTTCGAATCACCACTGACTTGGTTACTGGCAGGGAGAGTCTGTTGCTGCTGGCTCTGTGGTGTCAAAGCAGTTGAAGGGACACTGCCAACATGCTGTACCTCCTCAGGAACAAAATGTGAATCACAAGTAGTTTCAGGTGCTATGTTTGCCCTTGAGTATCTTTTGCTGATTTCTGTTGTCTCACAAACATATTTTGAAATGCCTTACCTTCCCTTGCTGCAACGTGAAAGCCCAATGACAGACTGTCAGTCACTGGGGGGGTGTTGCAAAGTCCATCTCTAGGTAGAAGGGTGATAGTTTCACTTTGTCAGTCTTTCTGCAAAAAAAAAAAAATGTATGGTGATGGTACCCTGCATCATGCACCTTGTCAATAAATTTATCAATTAAGTTTCAAGGATAGGAAGACACCCCCAGGCAGCATCAGCACCTGCTCTTATGGAGTTTTTCCACACATCCACTGCTGGCCTTTGTCAGAGATAGGACACACTGCCTGGATCCACAGGCTCTCCCTATGCAGCCATTTACAGGTTATAAAGTATGGCATGATTATTTCTTTACAGTTATGTCAAAAACTGAGCCAGCTTCTTTAGTGCTCAGATCACAGTTGAATTGGGCAGGGTTAGCAGTTAAGAAAATCTATATTTAACTTGGAGGTGACCAAACATTACTGTGCCAGCTCGCAGGTATCTGATATTGCAGCTACTTTTCTCTATGGCTCTAAAATCAGGAATGAACCTTCAACAACCTTGTACTAGTGCAATCATACTGGATGGAAGTGTGGCCACACAGTCTAAAATTATCCAGCTATCAAAGCTTATGAGTTGCCATCCACTTTCTGGGCTCTTTGTGCCTTCTTCTGCCTGCATGGTTGGCAGGTCTAAGGACATTTATTTGATGAGTTACATCAGGTCAACAGAAAGAGGAGAATTAATTATGTATAGCACAAAAATCTCTAATATAGGAGCAGTGTGTTAAACACTGTGGTGTTAATATATCGAGATGAAGTGTGAGCACACAGTCAAATTACATCACTGAAACAGCTAGTTCTGCTACAGTCTTTGAGTTTTAACATTAGCTTTATGCAGAAGAATAGAAAATAGATTTTCTGCGACTGGGCATTAATCCCAGATTCTATCTGAACCCAAGGTTGAATCTGAAACTTTTTGAAACACAGTTAAAGCATCAAAAACATCAAAGACATTTGAAGTAGCAGTATCTAAGATCAGCACTTCATTTCATGTGCTGGAAGCTTTTGTGATCCTTTAGCTAGTTCCATGTACCCGGATAGCGTTTAACCATGGCCTTACTTAAAATAGTTAAACCAAACACTAATATTCCTTTAAGAGGGCAACAGATTCCACCTTATTTTAAAACTTTCGGAGTGAACCAAGTGAAAGTGGAAATGTCCTCACAGTCTTCTGCCCTTCTCTAACGAAATGAACCCAAACAGGAAAGTTGACTTAAGCAATTACTGTTTTGTCAACATTTGGTTCTGTTCTGGATTGGAATGAAAAGGAATCAAAACCCGTCTTGGGATAAGCATTTCTGGAAACACTGAAACTTTTTTAGTCTGACATCTTTGATTGAAGAAAAACATTTAGACTTTTCTCAAATTGAAATGCAATTTCCAAGCGGCCAGACCTGAGCTGTCGCGCTGCCTCAGGCAAATGCTGTGGATGGGGGGCACCATGGGATTTGTAGCCTGGCAGGGGAGCCTAGCCCTGTGAAGGCTGGGGATGTAAGACAGCTAAACTATTGCTCTCACAAGAAATGGCTTTCAGCACTATTATTTGAATTGTGGGAAGATTCCACTTTCATCAGAAGTCCTTCAATTACCTTTTTTCAAACAACAGATAATTATCGCCATTTAAAGGAGAAAACGATCTGTGGGTTTAGCAGAGAAAAGGGGACATTTGACCTAAAACACATTCTTAAAAGGAGGAATTAAGCATTCCATGCCTAATTTTGAAAGGGAAGGGAAAAAATCCACAAAAGAACTCAAAACAAAAACTCTCCTCTTCCCCCCAGAACACACAAATGGTTTATTTGATGTGACATTTTGCGATTTCAGTGAGTTTGAACAATGTTCATCATTAAGAATCTACTAGTCTACTGGATTTTGAGACATTTATGGCAGGGATCACAACTTATTTTCTGTTGCATAGTTTAATGTTATTATTACTAAAATGCAATAATAGTAATGAATGCAGTCCTCAGGCTTGAGCAAACTCAGTGACTTGGGTAACTCAGGTTGCTTTTTTCAGTAAGACTACCTCAAAACCAAAAACAATAACAACAAAAAAAAAAATAAAAGGCACTTATTAATGTTCTTTACCAAGTGAGACTTCAGAGCTGTAGATGTACATCATGCACAATTACATGTCTTGAATTCATTAGTTCAGGAGAGTGGATAGAGTTGTATGTCATGTCTGTGAGGTTCCTGATCCTAGCAAAAGAGCAGTAGTTGGAAGTGGATTGCAGCAGTTCTCTAGTTGCTGTCTTCACACCTCTCTTCTTTGTAAAGAAACTTTCTCCTTGTCTCTTTTAATTCCTTCCCTATTTCTTTTTCATTGTTATTTCGAGTAAGTGGAAGTGATGAAAAAACCTGCCATGGGGACTTTGAGCTGTGTGTTGTCCTCTTCTACCTTCCCCCTCTTGGGTCTGCCAGAGTTACAACACCACACAGCCAGGTTGGTGGTGAGGGTGGTGCTAGTGGTGATAGGAGATTTTGTGAGAAGGAAGAAAGATGGTTAAATATTTAATTTGGGAAACTCTACCTCAATCCTCTAGTACCTCAGAGAAGGAGAAGAAAGAAAAAAAAAAAAAAAAAAAAGGGGGGGGGGATTTTATTAAGGGGTTTTGAGGGAATGGGAAGAGTAGCGGCAAAGAACTGGCCGGAACAGAAAACATTTTAAGGAACACAGATGTGTGGAAACTCAGATTTGTGGAAGAAACTGAAAGGTGTATTGGGTATTTCAAGTGAGACAGATGCATGAGATCAGCTTGCTCTTCATCCTCTCTGCCACTGTTCTGCTGAGATCCCATCATTGGTGAGGAATGGAGGAAGATGAGCCTGCTGCAGGGAGGGCAGAGCAGGGATGCTCAGTCCTGGATCGAAATCAGGCAGAGGAAATTCTTGGTCAGCTTAGTTTTGAATGAGGAAGAGAGAAGTCAATAGGCAGAGAGGGGACGAAAGGCAAGTTGGATGTTTTGTTCATTTAAAAGTGCAGTAGCACAGCAGACCTTGTACTTGATGTCACCAATATGAATTTCAGGCCTTTTCTTCTCAGAGAGCATCAGGGAGGAAGCAAGAAAGGCAGAAGTGGCCTTCAACCTTTCCCTCCCTAAAGAGCAGAGGGATAGGGCTGTCAGATGCAAAGAGGTCAGAGAAGCTCTGGATGTTACCACCTACCACCAGGGGAAAGGCTCATCCCTGATTGTGTTTTGAACAACAAGAAGAGATCTTGAGGGAAAGAAAACTTACTACATATCTTGCTGTGATGGATTTTAAATTCCTTCATTTACCAGCATTTGCAATAGTTTTCTGTTGGGATCAAGACATCACCAGTTAAAGATAAAGGAATCTTTCAACTGATGGTTCATTGGGTCAGGAAATAATTCTCCTGCTCTCTCTGTTTAGCTTTGCATAATTGACCCTGTGAATTATTGGGGTGAAATGGGGAGAGCACCATTTTTCAAGGCAGCAAGCACTACCCAGCAGAAGACAAAAAAACAACACTATAAAGTCCAATGCAGCAAATTCTGTTGTCTTTTTCAATATCCACAGTATTTCACCTGGAGAGACATCCACCAAAACCCAAAATGTGTAATGCTAAAGTAGATAAATCTACTGGTGTTTGCTGTGGTTTACCTCTTTCTTGGCTAGAATAAAATCTGATCAATGATATAAATACAAGTTCCTTTTCTTCAGAACATTTGCTGACAATTTGGACAACAAATTAACTCAAGGGATAAGTTTTATTTCTAGCCATCTTTATAGGCTGAAGTGAACTTCAGTGTATAAACTGTGTGAACTACGTGAACTATACTCAGTTCTCTAGTTCCTTGTCCCTCCACTCCCCACCCATGTTTTCTAAAGATAGTTCAACTAGGTTCAGTTTATTACAGAATAGTTGGGGCTGGAAGTGATCTCTGGAGTTCATCTAGGTCAGCACCAGGAGGGGTTGGAAATATTTTTGATTTATGAGATAAACTGCCAGAACAAAGAGGAGCCAGCTAGACTCTGCTGCTTGTATTTGTGATTAGTAAAGAGCAGGTTTCCTTGTCATACATTCCACACTTCATTTAGAAAGGAAAGCGCTGGCTTTACCAAAAAGTTTCTGCCTCCTGTTAAATGTGGAATACCAAAAGTCAGTGGCAGACAGCAGTGGAATGATTTCTTCAGATACTGAAGTATATAATTTTTCAAACAAAGGGTAGAGGACTCAGACAGGAAGTACAGGTGCGGTGTACAGGAGCTCTTATCTGAATACAGTCTTCATTTTGGCTTTGGCTGAGATACAAGAGAGGCACATCCTAACAGTTAGTAGAATCTCCTCCCAGGGGTGATGACCCCAGCTTCCCAAAGCCTTTTCTACTTTTAGGAATGTAGCTAGGTCCTTCACTGGAGGCAGCTCTCACCACCACCATGTCTTCTGTACTTATATGATCTTTCCCAAACCTACCTGTGGGTCTCGAAGGGACCCTGGACTCCCTTTGTCTTTCTTGGCAATCTGATGACGTCCTCTAGACTTCCTCACATTTAGCTTTTTTCTTTGACACCCTTGAGATCCTGAAAAGACCCTGAAACCAGTTCTATTCTGGTTCACTGGGTATATGAATTCCCTAACTGTGGTACCATCCAGAAAAAATGACACAAAACTTTGTGTTTTACAAGAAAAAGCTCCAAAGCACTTCATGGTTTCACAACTGTGCCAATGTACAAAGGTCCAAAAGTGATGAATAAGACCCTCAAAAAATCTAGCACTGATCAGCTTAAAAAGATTTTTTTTCCTTAGTGGTTATATTTGGCTTCTTATCATTTCTCTTGTAGTTTTCAAGTCTTCAGGGCTCAGGGCTTGGTTCATATTTTCAAGCTTTTGTTGTTCACAGAAATTCACATCTGGAAAAGTATTTATTTTTTAACTGAAAACCTGTGATTTGTACACATAACTGCAGAACTCTGAGAGGAGTAATGGATCAACACAAAATATTCTGACACTCCAAGCAATTGCTGGAGTTGGTAATTACCCCTGTTCTAGTGGCTTCTTTGAAACTAGTAAGTATGGTTTTAAGGATGTTAGAAATTCAAGCAGAGAAAAAAATCTTGATAAAAGAAGCCAGTAGCAAATAGCTGGCCTGCTAAGACAAAGATGGTTCTTAAACTCTGTAAGGATTTGTGGGAAATTATTTTTCATGAGGTGTGTGCTAGTGATCTCTTTGATGCTTGCATCCCTGAGGAGGATATGTACATCTTTTAAAATGTTCCTAGAGATATTCCCTGTGAATTCATGCAAGCATTCACAGAGTTTAGCATCAATTTTCTTTAGCTCTAAGCAACCTCCCAGATGGATTTATCTTGCATTCTAAGTATAAAAGGCAGTGGCCACTCACTGAACCTGGAAGGTGGGGATCTTGGATATGTATTTTTTCCCCCTTTACTGCAAAAGTGAAGGGTTTCCTCATGTAAATGGGACCAAAAAATCTGAGGAAGATAAGACAAAACCTGTGCAATGTATAGCAAAGATTCCTCTGAGAGGACCCAGTGGCTTAAGAAAGACCCTTTGAATGATCAATTTCCTTATGTTGTTCATTGATTTTCTCCTGTTTTTTCCTTATCTTTCCTTTCCTGTTGATATCTCTTTAATTGATTCCTGATTACAGATTACACTAGTTACAAACTGTTATTTGTCAAACAATGGAGCCAGGCGTCTCTGTGTGGCTTGGAAAAATGCATGAAGCTTTTGATAGTTTTAAGAGGTTCAAACTGAACAAACTGTAAAGAACATAAGATGATCTGGTGGTAATCGGCAAAGAAGGAATCTGCAGAGAGTCTTCTTCAAGTAACTGCCTTGTTTACACTCCCAGGCCTTTATACTGCTAGGAAATCCTGTATCCTGCAGGAATTACAATGCAGTAGAATCTGCAACTGAGTTCAGAATGTGCTTCTCGGACTCATTATCAACTTCAGCTCTGTTTGCAATTCTTAGTATATAAATTATTTAAATTAAACTAACTACATAAATTATTCAAGTTTCTTTCTCCCCCTTATCTTCAACAGACACTGCAGAAGTTCAGTGCTAGTGGTGTCACACTTCACTGCCAATCAGATAGGAGTGTTAAAGGCATCTCACAACATTGGCAGTGCCTAAATGACCATGAGACTCTTAGGAGGCAGCCACCAAAAGTTGAATGACACTGACCCTGGAACAACCTTCCACCAGTGATGGGCAGAATTCTGCTCAGCAGCATAAACAAGGAGGGAGTTACAAAGGGAATCACAGGAGGGACAGTTGTTCTGGAATAAGTGGAATCTAACCCTGTTAAATTCTTTCTGCTTTGCCTTTGCGTGTCTCCAAGACTTGTTGTTCTTGCTGTGGGGAATCTGAGGCTGTCAACAACCATGCTGTGAGCAAACCTAGTGCAATGTTAAAGGCCTTTCCCCTTAGGGGACATTACCTTGACCTGGCTCCCTCATCCCCTGGTGAAGTAATTACAAGCATCAAAGGAATGTGGTCTTGATCTCTTCAGCTGCCTCCTTTCCTGCCATCCGCTGTATCACCTTCATGGCCAAAGTCCATAGTGGCTAGAATGAAGCTCTGACTTGAAGGCATGTGCAAGTTGATGTTATTTTAGGGCCTCAGCCAGGCATCAGTTTAGGTGTTTTGCGTAGGCAGGTATGGCTTCCAGCTCCAGGAGGACAATAAATATAGAGGGAGGGCTGTCAAGGGCTGGTTTGTAGACAGTTGTCAGAGAGAGGCAGCAACAAAGTGTAATTATAATAGGAAACATGAACAGAGTCCTTAGTTTCAGTGACTGTCTGAATTGCTTGTTATACACAGGTCTTTTCTTTTCTGTTTTGTTCTTTCTATTTTCTTAATTTCACATTTCAAATATGATTTAAGAAAGCAGCCTCCACCATGTCCCCTGATTTTGTTCTGATTGATTTGTAATTCTGTAAGGACATGGTTGAGTTAGATTTCTGAGTATGTCCAGACATTGTGATACATCACAGCTGTGGGTTTTGTGGGGGCCATATTTCAGCTAAAGGGAAACAAATAAATTCTTTTGTTCATCACAGTCCCCACGGACCATCCAAGTGATGGTTCAATACAGGTCTAAATAATAGGAGACAAAATCCAAGATATTGATGACTACCTGTTTAGTCTTGAGTTACTATAGCTATCAAGGACTGATATCAATCCAGGCTAGAGGGGAGTAAGACAGGTAAACTTATAATAAATATATAAATCATTTGAAGGACATAAGGATGGGCATGGCATAATCCTTGTTGAATGGAGAGGGCAGTACAGATCATACAGCAGAAGGACATGATACAAAGATCTATCTGCTGAGACATGTGGTGAAGTATCAGAGCATCATCCCCTCTTTGCATGGCTTGAGCATCCCTACAGACCAGGCTGCAGAACCAAAGAGGAAGGGTATGGCTTTTTTGCCACTTCAGAGAATTTGAACCTGCTGGAAAGGCAGGCTCAAGGCTCAAATGATATGAGTGTGATGAAGAGCCCATTGCCACTCTTGTGACTTGACAGTAAGTCTCATGATACTAAGGGCTTTCCAATTACCCACAGCTCTAACAAGTATATGTGCATAAAAAAGCTTGTTTTTCTTTGATTTAAAAAGAGTAAAAGATTACATCCTGATGAAAATTTCTGGAGATCCTGAACTCTTAGAGCACAAAAGAACATAAAAACCCCCAAATTCCCCAGAGAAATCATTGAAATAAAAAAAAAAAAAAAAACAGAACAAGAATCATTTTAATGCCTCCCTGGTTCAGGGCAAGCAAGGAGAACATACTCTTCTACCTCATTTTTCAGCAATTTGGGGTTGCTGAAATGCAAGCAGCTGAGAGACATGTTGCATTCATTAAAGATGGATGTGGCATGCTTCTTTCTTTTTAGGCCACCCAGAGATGACATTCTGTGTGTGGTGATAACTAAGAGGATAAGATGGTGTTTCTATTGGTTTCATGCTTGCCTGTATTGGAGTAGATAGATGTAATCACCCTGGAGATACTGTATTTACTTTTCTTTACTTATTTACTGTGTTTCTTTTATTTCACTTTAGGGGACTAGGCTGGAATTGACATTTCTTTCTCTTCAGCAACAGCCTCCTCTCTCAATGCAGTCTCTGGGCACTGAGTTAAGCCAGACAGTGGAATGGACCTGCTGTAAATAGTGTTGATAAATTGGGTAGATAACACATCATGGCCTGGTTTACCCCAGTGCACAGAGTAATAAAAAGGAGCTTCCACCTCAGAAAGGTCACGGTATTGACAAGGGGAACGGCTGTGGGAATGGCAGTTGTAGACGCCTGTCACTAAAGTCACTTTTCCACAGGAGATGCTGAAGGCCTTTTCCTCACTGCCCTCACCCCTGAGGGCATTTGATTTAGTGGTGCTGGGAAGCGTGTGAAGATGAGGATCCATGGTGCCCAGGAGAACTCAGCTGCAAGGCTCTCCAAACCTCTCAGGATCCAGGCAATCCCAAAATGGCCAATTATGCAGGGACTTTTCCAACTTGACCAAAATGGGGTAGACACCCCAGGGCTGGCTTAAGTGTCTTTAGATGCTTTTCCATCACATCCTGTGAAGCCACAAGGTCTTAGTGAGAGGGATGATATGGTGCCACCCAATCAGTCACAATTCTGCCAAGCAGTTCAGTGGTCTTATGTGGTAATTTTAAAAATGGTCTTTTTTTACCCTTACATTTCTCATTTCATACACAGGAGAGACCCATAATAGCCAACAGAGGACCCACCTAATAGACATCATTGAAACATCATTTTGGAGACAGTAGATCACTTGTGGGTCACAGACACTGAGCAGAACTTGGGTCAGGCATGATGGAGATAATCCAAAGAAATAGCTCCAATAGATAATTAGGAGTCTCAGACCACTCTGGGTAAATCTGCACCCAAACATCTGGTCCTCAACAACCCTTCCCTTCCATTTGAGCCGTCAAAGTAAATGTGTTCAAAGACACCAAAGCAGAGATGATAGAAGAGGGAGTGCAGTGGGGCTGACATGCATCCACAAATAACAGCAAATTGAATAATTGCTAAAGTCTTGCCTAGACTTGTGGTCTTTTTCATGTCACAGCACTTTTAAACAGATTTCCAATTAACATACCCAATATCAGGACTGGAAATTCAGGTCTAACAAGGTCTCATTAAAAAGCAAGGCATACAACCCACCAGCTGAATTCCATGGACTGTGCCAATTGGCACTGGGATGTGACATGATTATATAATAGCAGCCATTCTGTGTCACATCGAAGGTCCTTGTAGTCCAACAACCTTCCCTGACACTGGCCAGGAAAGTATGTTTAAGAAACAGAATTGAGACCAAAATGCTTGTTACAATGATTTTTGCCCCAGTTACTCTTCCAGCACTCCAGAGCTTATGAGATTCCTAAATCAAACTTGTACGTAAAGCACTTTGTACATCAATGAGAAAGTATGCACTAAGCAAAGGCATAGCGGTACGGTGGACAAAAGCATTTGTTCTCCCCAAAGAAGCTAAACAAGTATGACAAAGTATTGATTCCATCATTTTATTTCAAGAGTGATGTCCATGGTCTTACTAGGAAAGGGAGTGTGTCCACAGTAGAGTGAGTTCCTTAGCTCTTTAATGTGTTGCGCTGCCCTAATAGAATTATAACAGATGTGGTTTTCTGAATGGGAGCAATAATGAGTTTGGCCACTTTCTCTGTCTTTTGACAATTTACTTACTACAAAATGGGCTTAATAGTAGTTTCCAACAGCATGCATGTCCTACTCCCAGCTAGGAAACTCTTGTGAGTTTTTTATAAATGAGAATGAGGCTTTGGGGATATTCTTATTTTACATTAAGAATTGGCCCACACTGAGGACTAGAGTTGGATGTATCATCAATTTGTGTCAGTTACTACCATTTCAAATTCAAAGTGACATGAATTTGGAAACCTTGATTGATGCGAAACTGTGGCAAAAGGGCTGAGCTTGGCCAGGGTGGGAAATTGTAATGCCTTGAGAAGGTGACAGTAAACTGGTTCAGGGGAAACTTAAGCGAGGCCCAAACGATGACCTGTGCAAAGGCAATCTAATGATTTAATACCCCTGTTCCTGGAGAGTGATGTCATGAAGCCCAGAAGAGCAATACTTGCTTTGGCCACACAGCACAGTCTTCCAGGGAGCCAAGATCAGCTCATTAGACTGCAAGATCTGCACTCCTTGGAAGAAGCTGTTCCCCATCCAGTTTTGACAGTCTCAGCCAACCTGTGCCATCTGTCTGCGACAGCTCCCCAAACACACAGCAAAGCCTTTCTCAGAGCTCCTGCCACATGGAGGGAACATTTCAGAGAGCTAGAAACAGTGGCCACTGTCAAGTGCAGTAGTTTTTGGCCCTCATGGCCACTTTGTCACAGATGTTGCTGAGGTCTTTTGTAATTTCCAGGCACTTCTGGAAGGCAAAAAAAATGCAGTAGTCACAAAATTAAAAAAGAAGTAGAAAAACCAAAATTGGTAAGCACCCACCTAATGATTAATATTCTCCCTCTCCCCTACCTCTGACTGCAAACCTCCCTGCTTTATTGGTGGAATGACTTGAACCTGGGTTCCTGTGAAGTTAGTTTGGGTTAGTCTTGCAGAAGGCTCTGGGCTCTGAGTGATGGTGGGAAGTGAGATAATAGGGCCCTTAGCAACTCACCCTCACCTTAGTCTCATCCACTGGGCACATATCGGCTAATGCATTCACCTCCTATTGCTAAGCAAGTCAGGGTTATAAACATGATTTTCATAATTGGGTTTTAACATACATAGAAACCATCCAGCAGCGATGATAGCTTTGCACCAGAAGAGCCTTAAGATAGAGAACAGCTTCTCTGAAGTGTTAAGAATCCCAGCATATTTATCTTAATAAGTTTTATTACAGCCTGCCAGTTTAAACCTAATGACTAATTTATCGTATAAAATACCAGCAATATATTTTTTGGTTTTGATAATTAATTATCTCAAACAAAGGTGATATTTATAAAACTGTCCAGAAATGGTATGTACATTAAAATTGCCTTGCAGCAGAAGATGAAATTATTACTAATATGGGATCAAATTATTACTGTATTGACTTAGTTATTTTATTAGCCCGTAATGGATTTCTTCATTATTTTCCCCGGGATTGTAGCATTCATGATTGCATTAAAGTCTGTTAATCTATGCAAATATCATTAGGAGCTACTAACAACTATGGCAACTTTCTTCAATTTCAAGGAATGTGGTAAGTACTCCCAACATTGTTACATTCTGTTAGTGTGATGGGATTAACTCAGCCCCCAAGTCCTTGGGACAGTGGGTGGGCAGCAGATCCCTGTGAGCCTTTCACGTTTAACAGATAGATAAAGTGGAAGGTGGGAATTTGTTCTTCTGCTTAAAAGGTGGCACAGTTTTCAGCTCCACCACTGTAACCCTGCCTGATGTCAACCAAGTCACTCGTTAGTTTGGAAAAGGGCCATGTCATATAAATTTCCTCTTTATTTCCAGCACTGCTGTCCATCCTCAAAAACAATAGCTCACCTCATGTCCCCATGTTTTAAAACTGCAGTGGGAATCAGGTATTTTCTAAAGGTCAGGTCATGGAGTTGTGGCTTTTCTGCGTGCAGAATGGGGCAGAGGCAAATAAGGAAGGTGAATTTTCAACAGTGGGCACAGCTTTCAAGTGTCTCATGTGTGATCTAATGCCTTCACACTGATGTTTCAGAGGTGCTCAATGAACCATTTTTGAGAGGACTGAGATTGCTGCAGAGCTGTGAGTGTGTCTGTCAGTGTTTGTATCCACCACTTCAAAAAAATGTGGACAAATATTAAGCCTTGAATGTTTCCCTTTTCAACACCTCTAAAAACTGAAAGATGCATGCACGAGAAGAATGATAGATAAGGAAAAATACACAGCTGCTGAATGGTATAACTATTTATCTCTATTACCTATTAGTCTAATTTCACATCTTCCATACTTAGATAATGAGGTTACAGACACCTTTGTAGTAACACACACAAAATTAAATAGAAGAAAATCAGGTTAAATTGGATCACAGAGTGACAAGGATGGAATTTCATCTCCTTACCCATATCTGTCTGCCTGACTGTCTCTCTAAATAATCTAGATCCACAGCTTATATGCAAGCAAGATAATCCCGACAGGAACTTTCCAGCAGTGATTTCCAACTGATCAGTGGTACATTATTCCTGCAATATTAGGGTTTACAGTGAGCTTTCCTGTCATTTCTGAATGGCACCTGAAGCCTCCTCTTTGAATTGACCTTAGACTGAAATCAGTTTAGGTCCAATTATGAAAGATACTGAACTCTGGGTGCCCTTGTTTTGCTCCATCAGCATGTGCACCACAACTGAGAGGAAGACAGGCTTTGAAAATGTTAAAGGCTTCAGTTTTTGACACAAAAGATGCATTGTGAACTATAAACAAGCAAAACGGACTTGAGATGTTGGTGAGCAATCCCACAGCCCCAGGGATTCACAGGACTCCTGTCTTTTCACTTAAACAGTAACAAGAGCCTCCCTCCCAAAAATCTCATTTGAAAAAAAACAACAGCCCAAAAACACTGCTGTGGTGTCAGAGCAAAGTAGTGTTAGATTAGCTATTTGCACCTCTGTAAATGAATTAATAAAATGTGATTGTTTTATGTTTGGCTGTCAATCTGCATTTGGCTCAGAGGGGATAATTTTAACTCAGAATGTGTTAAAAAGTAATTCCGTAGATGGTAGCAGTCTTGGACCCTGTGAAACCCTCCATTTTTTTTGCTGATGAGCTGACCTTGTTTTGTTAAATAAAAAGAGACCCAAAACAGCATTCAGAAAGGGAAAAAGCAGTGTGAATCTATGGAAAACAAACAAACAAAAGAGAAACCAAAAAAATACCCTACACAAAACAAAACATTAAAAACCCCATCGCATTATTTTTTCTGTATTCTTTCTTTCTTCCTTTTTCTTCATGGTAAGATGTAAAATAAATGGAAAACCAAGCCCAGAAGAAATACAGGCATTAAATTTGATGGATTGGCTGAAGCTGTTATGTATTAATTGCATTTCAGAATCAGCTGGGCCCCTCTCCACTAGGCAGCAGAGCCCTGGTCTGCTGGGGGGCTGAACAAAGGACAGCAACAAAGCAGCATTAAGGGTCCTATCAAGGGTCTCTCTGGCTGGTTTCCTTTCACAGCCTGTTGCAGAACACAAACTCATTAATTCTTTGAGCTTAGACCAACTCTGCCAGAAAGGACTCTTTTGCAAAACCACTGAATGAACCACCCACCTTGAACTGCTTGGGAGTTTTGGGACTGGAAACACAGGGAGTTGGTCTGCTTGTGTTGTTCACCAAAACGGGTCCTAACTCAGCAAAATTCTCATGTCAGCCCTGCTAAGGGGTTATGATAGATTTAAGTGTGAGGAGACAGATACGGAAGGAGGATAAACCTTATCTGAGAAGACAAATAAGGAAGGAGCCTATGGCTACCCAAAACATGAATTTAGAAGGTGATGGGTCCCACCAGAGTAGCTTGGCCCTCCTGTGTGCAGCATTCCTTTTAGACCAACAAGAGAGTTCAGTGGTTTAAATTAAAATGGAGGGTGTAAAATCACGTGCTTTGGACAGATAGGAAAGTGGGAGGCAAGGTTTTCTTCTTACTACTTAAATCAGGGGGGGTTTGGAGTGTCTGGGATTGGTTCTGAAAGGCTGATAGCTGCTAATAAAAAGTTTGCTCTGTCTGACTGAGTGGCTTTAATGTAATTGGAAACTTAGAAAAAGTCTGTATTCCAGTGGTGATCCCAATGCTGTCATCTTGAGCCCATCTCAAATAGCAGTTGGGGGACATAATTAGGTGGTGTAAATCAGGATGATTTCACTGATGGTGCTGATTTACACAATCTGAGGACCTGGCTTAGCTCTGTTATGGCGGTGAGCTGCACTGCCTAACCTCCCTGAATTCCCTGCATGGATTCTACACATCACTTAACTTCAGGCAAGACTTTCTCACATTGTCTGAATGCTAATTGCACTTCTGTGCTGCAGCTTATATTAAAATTAATATATAATTCCAAAAAAATAGAGATAATTGAACTGACCCAAAATATAACCCCTTTCCTTATTTCTTAAGCACTTGAGTTTTAGCACAAATCTCTTTTACTGCAGGGGCTTATGTTATGCCGTCAGCAAATGCAAAGAGCAATTAAACATTTAACATGATCACAAGGAGGAGAGGAAAGCTGCTGTTTAAATGCATCAAGGAAAAAAAAAAGAAAAAAGCCCAGAAAAACAGCCTCTTGGGTCTAATATAAGACAGAAAAAAAATGCACTCCGGTCAGTTCAATTCAAGAGCTTTGTTTATTGGGGATCTAGTATATTATTTTCAAAAGTAAAATTCCTACTTTGCTGAGTTCCTTACAAGGAGTTTCAAAAAATCCTGTGCCACAGAGATGCCACACTGAAGCACATGCTTTCTGGAGGGTGAGCGTTATGATTTTCACCTTCTCTTTGTTTTCCTGGGTTGGGAGGGTTACCTGAATCTCAGGGAATATCTGCTTCTGGAAAGTACTGCACTGCATTTCCTCAAAAGAAGAAAATAAGTAACAGACTTCAAAACTTTGCATCCCTTCTGACATTCCTCATTTTTCTGTTTCACACATTTTCCTGTTCTGTTAAAAGCACATAATCTAACCTATGAGTCATCTTGGTCAGTGCTGCTGCCTATATCCAAAGTATTAATAAGAGGAATTAGTCCTGTTTGTCAGTCTGTCTGTGAATGAGAGATGTGGGATTAAGTTGCTAGATGATATTTGTTTTTCTTAGCTTATAAAGAATGTTTATTCAGTTGCCGTAAGGACATCAGGGTCATGCAGCCTGATATGCAGCTTGAGCAGTGTGCAGGCCCCATTCATAGGGGAATCGAGTCCCTGTTGGAGAAAGCAGCCCTGATTTAACATTCTGGTTGTCTGAGGGGCCTGCCTTAAAAATGCCCTTGGAGTCTGTTTCCCCAGTACAAAGGAATGCACAGCAACATGCACTCAAAAAGGCCTCACTCCTGTTGAGGGGTGGATGGAGAGGACAGATAAGTAATGGGACTCCAGGGCTGCTGTCAACCTGACAGCATCTTAACAAAGATACAGAGGAATTTTGGGGGGGCCTAATTTAATAGGATTTGTCAGATCTTTTCATGGGACGCTACCGTTTTCAATTAAGTGTTTTTCAGGAGAGTCTATTTGATTCTGGTGGGTGGTTTAAGAAAGGGACATCCAGACAGCCAGACAAACAGGTTGTGAGGTGGCTTATCACTTCTGTGGAGTATTAGGGTATGAGCTGCTGACATAGACTTCTTGGAACAGTCTGACACAGGGAGATTCTGAAATGGGGTGCTGGTCACCAGGAAGGTCACCAGGTGCCCAGAACAGAATTTCCCCAGAATTTAAAACAATGGGAGAGCAATGATCTGAACCTATTTCCTTGCATTTTATGAGGGCATCTGAATGCCAGAAAATGGACTCTATACCTTCCTGCTCTCAGATTTTTAAGAGTTTAGGATTTAGAGTACTTTTTCTTTTTTTTTTTCACCAAAACAGCTTTAGAAGTTCTTAGGTTGAATTCAGAAAAAGTGGGAAAATGACTCAAATATCAACTACTTTCTGCCTGCAAAAGCATTTTCTTCTCAGCTCTTGGATTAACACCTAGACTCAGGCATGTCTGTGACACAGAGAGGCTCTTTATTTGCCAATCTCAATTTTTTTCTGGGATTGCAATATCAGACACAAAGCAACATTTTCTCTAGTAGACTGTGCCACTAATACAATAAGGGTCTAATATATTAATGAATAAGGATCTATAATATGCTAATATTTCTGCATCACATTAATATTCTATTAGACTAATGTATTATTATGCTAATAAGACTATTAAAAATGCAAAATATAATTATATGTTCTGTATGGCTCCACTGTTGAAATCTGATTCCTGCCCTAGACACACTTGTGTGTGTATTTCTAGAAATTGTATTACCTGCTGTGCAAAGTTGGCTTGATCTACACCTGATGTCTTTCATCACACACTCCAAGCAGCCAAGAGAGGATTTCATACCCCCAAACCCATTAACAGGTGAAACAGATTAAGTGCTTCAGCAGGTCCACATTTCAGCTGTGGGAGAGACAGGCTGACAGCCATGCTTTACCGATGCCCCACTCCCTCTTGGAATTTACCTTTCTTTTCACTGAGCTGACTGAGAGGAGACCCTCCTCTGGGCAGTTGTGTTGTGTCAGAAGAGTGTAACACACCTAAATCCCAGCAAGCCAACCCCCTAGGAAAGGGTACTATGTGAGACCCGTTGAAGGAGATCCTTTTCTCTGTGGTGTTTTCTTTTGTCAAGTTTAGGCAGGTCCATATTCAGTGTTCTGTTTATGTAGCTTATTCTTTGATGCCTAATTTCCCCTGACACCATCAAAGGAGGCTAATCAACAGGCAGAGAAGGCTGTGACTTCCTCTGGACAGCTAATCCCGAACAACAGGGCACTGTGTGTCTGGTTTTCCCCCCAGTCCCAGCCCTGGCTATGCTTCTGCTCCTCTGTCACTGTTGAAAGAGAATTTTCAATATATAGAGAATATATATATTCTCTGTAAATATATCCACACTCCTGCTCACTCCTGAATAATGGCATTTGGAGGAGAGGTCTCCTGCAGACCTTTCTACCATAGCTAAATGTTCACTTGATTGCTTTTAGATGGGCCAATTAAGAATGAAAAGGGAAAGTGAACAGCATGGTTTTGTTTTGTTTTAAAAATGTCATGTTTGCCAAGTTTATTAAGCAGGAGCTTAGAATGAATATTGAATTTTCAAAGACTGGCTCTGATAAAATTTGGAAAAGAAAGTGGAAGGACATGTCCTTCGCCTTGTCCCTGTCAGGATAACTCTCTGCCCTATATCAATATCTGCATCTCGTGGCACCAGCCATTTAATGGATGTTACAACAGACACCTTTAATGAAAGGAAAGGGGTTTTGTTACCTGTCTGAAGATCTATTCACTTCCTTACTGCCACTGGAAAGAGGCAGAGAATCGAATGGAGAAGGTTTCTGACTAAAAGAAATCCTTTCTAATGGGAAGGAAAGAAACTATATGGGTAGAACTCATGGTCTGGGAAGGCTGAGGCTCTCTGTCACTGCATGCTGGTTAAAAATGGGAGAAATGTATCTGTCAGTAATAACACACTTGAATGTTGTTCTGTACTGTGCCAGTTGAGCTAGGGAGCTTCTCCAGGTTCCTTCCAAACCTTTCTTCTGGTTCTGGACCTTCTTTCTTAGGCAGCAGGCTTTTTGAAGACCCTCACAAGTTCTCAGGGTTTATTTGATACCCAAATAGCAAAGAAGTTGGGATGGCACAGAGTCGTCTTTATGTGTGGAAGAGGAGGAACAGTTTATAAGTGCATCATAAAACTGGGAAGTGTGCTCAATTTCACAAGATTTAAGGCTTCCATAAGCATCTACATGTTTCACACAGCCGATCTGTGTAGCACTGCCTTGTGCATGAACAACTTTGTTGTGTGGTGGTTAATTCTGTATCATGGTAAGGATCCTGCTACCGTTAACAGTGTTTTCTCTTTTAGACCAAGAGAAAGAAATCCAGATCTGTGGAAGTGAAAAATCTAAACATTTCATTATTATTTTCTATGGGTATTCAATATGATTTATATGTATATATGTATGAGTGATAAGAAACGTATGTGACTCCCTGACTTGAATTTGTCCTAGGACACATGGTGAATGAGTAAGGGATCCAATTACACAATAATTGAATTTTTTTTTTCTGTATCATATCCCTCATCTGACTTCCAAATTTCCTTATTTTCATGGCAGCAGCAGGATGATTACATACCAAGTGAAGATACACAAAGCATAGAATTGTCAACTCTGGTCTACAAAATAGGGAACTCATACCCAAATCTTTACACTGTCCATGTTTTCAGCTTGCTGGTGGTGTCCCACAGCAAATTCCATTTATGTTATTTTCATTATTACCATTGTTATTTTAATATATGACTCATGTACCACCATTTGCTGTGGATTCTCTAAGATGATGGTCGAGTTGTTTCAAACTGCTTTATCAACTTGAAGTTCAGTGGAGTTGCACTGATTTACATGAGCTGAGACTTTAGCCTAAAGTTCCTATTGAAAGTGACAGAAAGCTTTTTGCTGGTCTGTCTCTCCCTGGAAAAGAAAACGCTTTTCACAGGAAAGCTGTTACTTGGTGTGTTCCCTTATATAACAGCACTGCTGGCAAAGTAGAGAGACCAAAAAATATGAGGACTCTAGCCCTCATGGAAAGGCTCAGCGTGCTGAAGTGAGCAACCTCTCCACAGCACGATGATGTGCTTGTCAAACAAGTCCACAGAGGGAGGATTTTATCAAAATCTGTTCTTCAGTTTCTGCAGTTATCTTCAGTCTACATTTGTGTGGAACAAAGGTTTAAGTGTAGATTATTACTCCAGCATTTTGTTTCACCTGAGTTAATCTGCTTAGCAAAAATCTTCTTGCCTTACCTCCCACCTATATTTCTGTGTCAGTACATACCTAAAATATTGTTTCTTCTCCGAACACAACCAGAACAGAAGTTAGCCATGTTGATTGTCTTCTTGTTAAAGTGGTATCCTGGATAGTTTATAGGTTTCTTTGACCTTTGTTTGGTGCATCCACAAAGAGAGATAGAAGTACCCCTATGTGCCTCAGCTATAACTTTAGATCTGCTGGATAAATTCAGGTATTTCTGGGTTGCTATTTGTTGAACCATCACCATCTTTCAGAAGTGTGTGGGCTGAAGAGCAAGAAAAGCCTTGCAGAGGGAGGGTTATGTTGCATATCTCTGCGTCAAAGACCAACACAGATGTTCCTGTGCCAGCCCCTGGAATGAGAGTTTGCTGCAGGAGTCCTGAATTGCAGAAGCCTGGTAGCTCACTGTCTATCTGTGAGTGTGTTTTCTCCCCTTGGGTTTGCTTCATACCAGGATAAATAAAGAAAGAATGGTCTGTAAAGCTTACACAGAATGCAATTCCCTCTCTATATAATGTTCCTCCTTTTGTTGGAGAAGCTTCTTTTCCCCTCTAACTTTTTCTGTTTTTCTTTCTCTTGATCTCACTTTTCTGCAGTCTGAATGCAAGCATGTGTAAAAAATCGGGGTGAGAGGATTTGATCTCTAGGCAAAGAAAACACCAGAGGTTAATTAAAAACAAAAGGAAGCATAACAAGCAATTCCCTCTCTCTCCTACTCTCTCCCCACATGTGCCCTTCAAGCCCAGGGTTTCAAGCAGGAGTGGAGTTAGCCAGGACCAAGATGGAAGCAAGAGCCCTGGAGGAGAAAAAGGGCTTATAATCTTTGAACAGAAGTAAAGGTGGGGGGAGACCATCCCATCAGTGTAATCCCAGTGCAATTTCATCTAGGCCTGTTGTTTCTTAATGAGTTTTTATTCATCTTTAATTTGACGGGTCTTCTTTCCCAAAGGAGGGCTGAGAGAGCAAGGGAAAGGGGAAACACAACCATAGAGTAAGAGAGCAAAGTCTTTGACAATATTTCTTTTTATACTTGTTTCTTCCTCTCTTAACTGATAGCTAAAATGTCTTTCTAATACATTTCTCTGTCTTTTTGCTAATGTATTTAGCAGAAAATTGGTTTTGGAACTGTAAAATGAAATAAAGAAATTAAAGCAGATTGCAAAGATCTGATACAGTGTCCAAAATTTAGGAGAAAAATAAATCCTCCCTCCCTCCCTTCCTTCCTTTCCTTCCTTCCTTCCTTCCTTCC